>JAHZNE010000727.1:0-18089 GCA_027744055.1 Callyntrura sp. NNG-2020
CACACAATGACATATCTGGCTGGTGTATCCAAAAGCATACGCATTATTGCTACAAATCGACAAGAGAAAGAAGGACGGGAGAGAAATCGGAATTTACTACAGATAGGGTGTATAAGAGTCCAATTGTAATTGTACTGTACCATAAAGAAGTAAGATTTATATTGTTGAAAACATGAAATACCAGGAAATGCACTAGTGTGCTACTATACTTTCCTGATTTACTCCTAGCAGCCAAAAGCGTGAAACATTTTCCACCTTTTATTCCACCAGATTTTTTATACCAAATGGGATTCAGGTTACAAAGTGTACGTATCAATTTATTCCGCAATTGTGCTCCACCAACATCACAGAGATACACACGTAGATACATGAAGATAAACGTCACGCTGTTATTATTGCTGTGATATTCCACTGCACAATATCCCTCTTCTGATAACGTTTCCCTGTGCACCCGAAATTGAATCGTGTTCCACTCTTTGTACTCCTCATCATGCACCAAGGGCTTTCCTTTCAGCCAGATGTGTCATGTGAGGTGAAGCCGGCGAAGGTGAGTGGTTACATATATTGAATTTTGAAAAGAGATTACTTTTTTGTCATTGTATCGGGTCACCTCGCGTCGGGAACATGTAGATAGGTGTATCCTCTATAAGGAACAGCGTGACTGCGACATAACATGACCCGAAATATATATTCATATTCGTAATAATATGGTTTACAGTCAGAATAGCGTCTCGTCACACTATAATACTTTGAATTAGGCAGATAGTTTCAATATTATATGTCTGGATGTGTAACCTGTTCATATTTCTCCCTGATTTAATAATGTTATCGGCTTTTTCTACCGATCTCCTTTCAAAAGAGTTAATATTAGCATGATGTGTAGCCCTCAACCCTTTTCCTCTTCTGACTTTCTTGTTTGCAGTGCCGTTTATATTATACACACATTTTTATTTGTACTTTTGACAGAAAGGATGCCGCATACTACTGCAGTGGAGTCTGTTACTCTTTTAAATCCTTTTTTATGCATATTACGTATCACTCAATAAAAAACACGCTGAAGTGATACCAAATGAGGTTGATGACACAAGAAAGGCGATCGCGTTACGGGTTTGAGATTGAGGGACAAAATGTCGAGCAGAATGGGCAGCGACGATTTAAAAATTAAATTTATTTTTCCACCGGTTTTCCTTTTTTGCTTTAAATGAAATGCTTTGTTTGAACAGAAAATTACAGTAAATTTTCAAAATTTAAACAATTGTAAATACAATTCACTTTTTTCTCCTAAATAACGGTGGACTACGTATTCATATTTCACGGGGATGCTTTCCCAGATAACGTTAAGACTGAAACGACTATATCAATGGCAAAGCAATATATATTCAAAAGATTGAGGTTCAAAGTAATGAGAAAATATATCTACGTGACATTTTATACTAAAACAAAGCACCTGATCACTGTCAATATCAAGCTACCCGCAGTTCTTCATTACTTATTCTAGATGGATGTCATGCAATATGAGGTCGGTTTAATAATTTCAACCCCCTTTCTTGCAGGTGCAATATATCTCCATTTTTGAATAATTAAATCTTTGACACCTATCGTGCTCATATATCTTAATCACTGGAGTGAAAAAAAATAAGGATATAATTATTATTAAAATTTAGAAATGCCGGGTTCTACGAGGATGTCATCTTCGCAATCGGTATAAAAATAATTTATTTTCTGCTCGCATTATTATCATTCACATCTTATAAATCTTCGTACTGGCTGCACCGACCACTACCCTGAAAAACAATTCCACTCCGAAGTAAACCGCCAACAACAACCGACACTTGAGAAAAAAGAAAATAAATTCCGTCATCATCGTCATCATCATCATCATCATCAGTAGCACGGTTGGAAGAGGACAGTAAATGAATGCCTTTTTTAAGTGTCAAAAGAACGACTTATAAAATCCCAAACTTCATTATTTACATGTGATGTTTTCAGAGTCAATATTGCGCTGCCTGAAAGCATTTAGCATTTTGTCACATTCTTCATCCTCGCTCGCACATACACATATATACATAACTATTCTGCCCGAAATATTTTTTAATCTTTGAATCATTATTATTCTGTGCCAGGAAGCTACTGACGCGTGTCAAAGTAATATTATTTTCTGTATATAGGTATATGATTTTTTATTTTTTTGTAAATGCACACACGGAAAGAAATTGGAATGAAGAAGAAAGCAGGGAAATTAGAAAAATTCCTTTGACTCTTTTAACTATAAAAGTGTTGTACTACCGTTCTCATCTGTTTAGTTGCTGATGTCCCTAACTTGATAAAAAAAACGTTCCTCTTTTCCAGCACGACTACTCTGCTACACACAACATTTTATGCTTAGTTCATTTCTCTCTCTCTCTCTCTCTCTCTCTCTCTCTCTCTCTAAATACCACATCTCTCTATAGTGAGTCACTTGATCTCACTTGAGTAGTCCACAAGCACACGTTGTATAAAAATACATGCTTGCCTGATTCCTGCATATTAATTTACCAGGTCACACCACGCAACCCGAAAAGCAGCAACAACACCACCACCAGCAGCAGTAGTAGTAAGTAAAAAGCATTGGAAAGAGATGAGAAGATAATATGGAAATGATTTGCTTTCTGTACGTGGCATAACCGCCATTAAATCCTCACTTAAAGAGTTTCTCTGGAACGCTTTCCATTATTACAAAAGAGAAAAGAGCAACTAACAACAACACAAGAGATGCTTTCATTATTGAAAATATTAACTATGCATGTATAAGAGAAAAATAGAAAAATAAAAAGGCGCTCGCACACACACACACACACACACACATACACACTGCCTGTTACAAAAGTAAATTGCTTCGCTTTCCACCGGAAGAAATTTTAATAAAAGAATAGAATACAAATGCACGCGTCATTATTATTTCGGTGGCAGATTTTTTTATGTAGTGGCAGCATTTTATAACACTATTAGTCACTGACTTGCTTAAATTTAACGGAAACAAGAATACACAAAGACTTCCAAAAAGGAACGCCATATACAAGAGCCAGGCGATGGTTCGTCATTAATTTGTGCTAATGCCAACTAGTATCAAGGTACCCCAACGGGAGAATTAAGTACGGATTTTTGTGAATGCTCATCCACCTGAACATAATGATCTGACTAGAAACTGCCATGCTATATATTTTTTTCAAGTAAAATACAGTGGAAATTCGGGGTAAAAAGTTTGTTGGAACTGTATTATTGAGGAAAAGGCTAAAAGTGAAAAGTTTTATTTATACAAAATTTAACTACATTAGTCTCCTTTGCACACTCATTGTGTAAGGTTGAGTAAGCAATTTATATGTGTGTGTGTATGCTCAAGTACGGGTTGGTTGGCCGTATAAAAAGTGTCCCTATATGTGTGCTTACACATTATTACAGTCATTTTCGTTGCCGTACTCCCGTTCAATCCACTTTTGGATATTAACATCCAGCTACAAATTACCATTCATAACTAAATTGTCACCAGCACAAGATGAAACGATGCGAGGCTAAAATGCAAGATATATTATGCCATCAGTGAGCCGTGTACTAATGGCTAAAGTGCGGGAGTGTGGTGTCAAGTAAAGGAGAACCCCCTGTGGATAATTAATTTGTTGACTTTCACGCCAATGCAATGATGGGAGGTAGTAGCGTTGTAAGTGTTTGTCGTCGATCGTCTTCCAAAGACCTGCTACTAATAACTTATATACAGGTTTTGCCGAGATTCAGATTAAACAAAAGCGATTTCCAGGAACTCGGATCAATCGTTTGAGTTCATTTGAAGCGCTTTATATTAAAAGAGCATACATTTCCAAGTATTTTAAATTAGTCCTTAATTTTGAAAGCCCAGCAGGAAAATCTATGAATATAATCTGCTTGTATGGAATACGAGTGTTATATTGTAACACTAATTGTAAATGGGCTTAACATTAACACCAATTTATTCACGAAGCTTCATATTGCTAATTCAAACCAAAGGCAAAACTACACTGTACTACTACATATCCTGGGTATAATCTCATTGCTTCTCTATTTCAAACACGAAAATAAAGATCGTGACAGATTACGGTGGGTTACACCCACCCTTATTGTCAATTGTAAACGGGATTGGAACTCATTTCCTAAATCGTACGAATGTAATAATATGTATCAACTTCATCTCTTTATCATACACTTATCACACGGATAATGTATAATATTAGATCATTCTCCTCCTTTTAATTTTTTATCGGTTGAACTGGAATTCTCGTATTTCATTATCTGACCCTTTTTATATTATAATCCCATTATTACACATTCTTTCACGTTCATTTGTTAATAAAATGTCGCTTTTATGGCCTTTAATACTTTCCACAATGCAGGGTATATAATAGGTATTATGAAATGCGTGGGTGGCACCCGAATAAAATACCAAGTAATAGGACCCTTATTCAGTTCATGTATAAAGCCAAATAAGAACAGTGCGGAGTAAAGTACCTATACATACAAGCATTTGAAGTTGCAGTTGCGTTCTTATTACATTTTTCAAATAATCTTATCTAGTAAATGGATTACAAGAGTGAATGAAGGGTAACAGTATTAAAAAGTAGCAAAACCCCCAATCATAGAGGATTGTGTCGCCCGCAACTGTATTTTCTTCATAAAAACCCCCGTTGGCTGTGCGAGTGTTTTTCCTGAGAGATGGTACAAAATTGGGGCAACGTGAACCATTCCTCGTTCTCGCACTGTGTCAAATAGTTGGAACTTTCAGAGAAGAAAAGGTTGCTGAAAGGCTGTAAGGTGTGACCTGGAAAGCTATAAATTGTGAGGGAATGTGAAAAGTGTCAGAAACGAGTCACATTCTCTTTTCATTATGATTACAATTACCGCGCGATGGAATATACGACACAGTGGGTCATATATAGGCAAAAGCATCACATTATAATAACAACGTCTATTGAGATTGCAAATTAACTTGAAATGAATCCTAGGGATATTATGATGATGACACTGCATTGTTCCCAAAGACGATACAAAGTTTACACTTTTGGCCATTTAATTCTTTCAATGAAATCGCACATTGAGATTGCAAATTAACTTGAAATGAATCCTAGGGATATTATGATGATGACACTGCATTGTTCCCAAAGACGATACAAAGTTTACACTTTTGGCCATTTAATTCTTTCAATGAAATAGCACACAGTGTAGCCGCTGGTGGATTCAAAGAAATAAATGGGTTGGAAAAATAACAGTTGTGAATACAGATAATAATTTTCTGCCAGAAAACTTCCATTCATGCTTGGCCTTAAAGTGGAAAACTAAAAAACGGTTAAATAAATTAACTATTACTATTTGTATACCACACCACTACTATAACCTGCTTCTGTGCATAATTGCGGAGAGGAAACAATGGGGATAATAAATCAACTTGAAACAATTCAGCATCGCAAGAGTNCTGCTTCTGTGCATAATTGCGGAGAGGAAACAATGGGGATAATAAATCAACTTGAAACAATTCAGCATCGCAAGAGTTGTCCATATGGAGGAAAAGTTTGTTGTCACATTGGAAGTGAAAGGCAGGCTGATTACCCGCGGAAATTATTTTCTTATGACTTGTTAAATGCATAATAACAAGGAATAAATCACGTTGTGTGAAAACACTCTTGACTCTAGCTAACTTGAGAAAGTGTGTTAACTTTCAAATACCAGAGTGTGATCTCTGTAAGAAAGGGCCCTCCTTTTTGTGATTTACGGGAGTCGAGAAAGGACCGGAAATTGTACGGGGGTCTTCAGCATTTTGTTGTTAATTGTGATTATAGTTGATTATGTTATCAAGAACAAAAAGTACCCTTAAGTTTCATGTATTATGCTACATCGTTGATTATAGGAAGGAGATATACGACGTCTTATTTAACTTTGTCTACAAATTATCGGGTTTAACAATTTATTAAGTTTTGTGTTATTAGCTTGTATGACCTCTACATAAATACATTATTTATCGTTTAAATAATAATATGAAAAGATTTATTTTCGTAAACATCTGAGACGTTTCGTACAAAGTGAAATAAACTGAAACCACCCGCTTCCAGCTTGATGATTTCTCTTTAAAACGGTGTCTATTATTTCCAGCAAAACAACAAATTGAAAGAGAGAGAGAGAGAGAGAGAGAAGAGAGAGAAAGAGCTGAAAAGGAAAAGAGTTGTACTTTGTGTTATTCTTTACATTTGTTTACAAAAAGAAAGAAAAGGATTCGTGCGAGGGATATAGTTATATTGTCGGTAAAACGTTTCTTTGGAAAGTCTTGAAGAGAAACGTAAAGATTGAGAAAAGGACCCTGTCTGCTATATAAAAATAGGGTTTTGCCTGGGTGGGTAGACATAAATAAATATCGCTATATAGAAACAGAACGTTAATGTACCCTGCTATCAGATACATACATTGATTTGAAAGGAAAGAATGTTCCGAGCTTTCCGCTTTCAATAAAGCTGAATAAAAAGTAGAAAGAGTGCAATGTAATAATAATGAAACGACGATACTAGAATACGAAGAAGAAAACAAGAGCAGAAGAAGATGAGAAAAGGGAACATTTTCAAGTTGTTGATCAAAATGTGAAATAATTGCGTAGAGAAGGGCTCATAACATGATACGTGTCCTTTTCGGCACTTTTAACTTTATCACATTATTACTTCGCCGTACTCCTCTGTATGCATACCTACGTAAAGGAGACACATGCCGAAACGTGAAAATGGAATATTGTGGCAACGCGACAAACAGTTGAAATTTCCTTTTGAGAAGAGACGGAGAGCTTCTTATCTATCCAACAAGTGTGTACCAAGAATGTGCAAAAGTTCATATAAGCTTGTATTTAACTTGTACGGCGCAACATACACTGCATACGGATTTACGGAGAAGTACGTTTAGTATTCCCCAAAACGGAAAAACTTTCTCACCGCGGCTGCCTCTCGTCAGAGTCACGAAGACAAAATGTATTCATTTGAATTCACAAAGTAGTATCGCAAGCGGGAAAAGCAATAAGGATAGCATTTCGTGTCGTAATTTTACTAGCACTTTTCACAAAAAGCAATAGTGGTTCTCTTGTATCTCTACACAGACAAAATACTTTCGTCCGCGTCCGGTAGCTTCAAAATGGGGCCGCAAATAATGCAAAAAGACCTTATACCAACAATGCAACTGCTCTAATATATCTTATCATTTCCTCGACGGTGGAAATCCGACAAATAATAGACAACAAGCCAGCGCCTTTGGTCGGGGAAAGTATTATATTAACTTCTTTCCATAATATGTATCTACCTACTTTTGGATTCTGTACATCCCGCGGAAGAAGTTCATTTCACAAACAAGTGACACAACAGCAGCAGAGCACAAAAGCGGCAAAGCATTTACACTTACTTCTGCGGGAAAATAGTGCGATGATATATAAACATGTATGTATTTTGTGCAAGTTATGATGATGATGATGATGATGATGATAATGCGATGTTGATGACAAAGTGAGTTGAAAAGAAAAGCTGGAAAAAGTTAGTAAGTTAGATAGGGGGAAAATGGAGACGGGAAAGAGATAATAGTAATAATAATAAAGGCAGGCCCCGAAAAGGAGGAAGGCTACAAGGAGAGGAGAAGATTGTAGGAGTGTAATATGTTAGGAAAGAAACAAGAGAAATATCTTTGCAACTCAATGGGACCATGATATTGTTATCACACGCAAAGAAATTCGTGGTATTTCTTTATTAACTTTTTCAGTGTCTCTTTCCCCCTTTTTGTTACCAGTACCTCTTCTCCGCTCACTCTATCTATCTAACTATCTATCTATCTGCCTCTCTTTATACTCTCGCAGTTGATAAAGTAATACTAGTGGCGACCACGTACATAACACTTGTCACAAAAATAACTATACACAGAAATGGTACAATAATGCAATTCTTATAGGGATGCCGTTTTAAAATAGGAGGTTAATACTACTTATGTTTCATGATGGAAATATATACATTAAACCTACATACATTTTACAAGCTGCGTTGTGGAAAATTAAGGTGTACTTGCATAAAAACATTTATCGATGTACATTTAAGTATTTTAAATTAACAAACTTATAGTAAATAAATCTAAACAATTAAGTTGTGTGATTACATAAAACGTCATATTTGCTGAAATAAGAGTTAGAACGCAGTTGCATATTTCCATATCGTATAACGACCTGTATCATATTTGTGAGCACTGGGTTTTGGAAACCCCCAAAAAGTGTGATAAGTCGAGAGTATATTTACTGCAAATCCATAAAGGTTGTTTCGTGTTCATTACGTACTACACTAATTCTTTTCATCCGTTTACAAACGTACGTCATCTTTATTCAAAGTGCCTTGTTATTATGCTTACAACGAGTTACAGATCTATTCAGCTAGACTTACAACTTTTTTTGGAGAATGATGTTTTTGTTGCGAGCTGAAATGATTTGAAAAGTGGATTATACAATTTTTGTGCATGTTTCCTCTTAAAAGTAATCCTATTTTTCATGGGTTCATGCCTTTTCTTCAGTCAATAATTGAAGCCACAACTCAAGTGCCCCCTCTCCCTCTCTCTCTCTCTCTCATTGTTGAATATACTAACGAATATACGTGTGTGTATGTATTTAATTTTGTTCAGCATTCAATGAAAAGCAAGAAATTCAAGTGTTTATATGAAATAACAAAATTTAAAAAGCAAAATTGTATCTCTCTCTTTTCTCTCTCCCTTTTCATAATATGCACAAGGTTTCCACTTACACACGTTCTATTTTGACTAACAAGGCCGTAGGGAGTCGCTATTCACCGTGCTCCTCTCTTCTGCGTTTATCCATTATGAATGCTTCACGCAACAAAAACTTACTCAGGGAACATTACTGAATCATCTCAATTCCAGTTTTTTTTTGAAATATGATATTTTTCATCCAATTTTCACGATTTTACAACAATCTGTTGAAATCGCTTTTTAATTGACTAAAGTCGTTACTTCCTTCTTCCTGCCTTTGCATTTTGTCCCAATTCTTACCGTCACATTAATTGTACGCTCATTAAATTAATACCTCCCCATCTTATAGCTGCCATATGTGTGTGTGTGCCCTGGTAAGTCGAGCCTTTTTTGGCTGTAAGTTTCCCTGGAATGCAAAGTTGCTTTGAGGTGGAGAAACATGGCACAATCATAATTTGCAGGGCCATACTTGTAGAAAATTGAATTTTAACAGTTATAATTTTTCCTTTTATCTGAAACCTCCAACCACATTCTACCCGAGTAAAACGTCTGTCATCCTTCAAAACCAGAGATAGAAAATGTCTCTTTTCTCTCCCTCCCCATCCCTGTGAATACGGAGAGATAGTAGGGAAAATGAATAGGGCAATTTTCTCGACAAAATTTCAACAAAAGAAAACTGTGTTTACAATAAGAAGTGAAGGAAAAAGATCCAAGTCATTCTCCTCCTTGTTAAAAATCTACTTTAATCTCAGCAACCCAGGGAAAACTCGAAGAGGAAGGAAAAAATAAAGTTACTGTGTTGTCATTATACTACAGACAGACACACACACACAGATACACCGAGACCGTGTGTATCTCTTAAGAATGTATATACATATACCGAACAAAGATAGACTGTTATATATCAGTTGCAGAGCTGGAGTTACATTTTTTGGTTAAAACACACTTGAAACGCTGTGAGGCAACAAGAGAGCAAGGACAACAAAAACCTGAGGGTTGTTGATTGGTCTTGACGCGTTCCATTTTGTTCAACCAGCACCACCACCACCATCACCACCATCATCACCACGCCACTACTACAACAACTACACTGTAACTTGCCCTTTTCCTCATAAAAATGAAAATATCAATAATAGTGAAAATAATATTAATAATAATAACAGTTCAGCAAGAGGTAGAAGCGTCTTTGCTTCTTTCCTGGAGAATTCATAGAGAGAGAGAGAAAAAAAAAATGTGGAATTAATAAGTTTTGATGCTGCTGCTCTTCTGTATGTATTTACTGAAGAGGTATCACATCGTCATTATTGACCTGGAAGCTTTTATTATGCTAGCAGTCATCTTCAGAGATTGTGTTAGCTGTTGTTCCCCACTTGAGAAAAATGCAAGAATTTACAGTATATAAATACACATCGTTATTTGATTATGTTTACTTATTATTTTTTATTATTGCCACTACTACTACTGTTATTACCCCGCTGTATCTATAAGAAGACACGCTATTACCATGATCGTCATAAAGGAAAACTTTCCCTATACAATTTGTACTTGCAAGTGTTTTGAGATGACGATAACGATGATGGTTTTCGTTTTTGGTGTGTGTGGTAATGCTTAAGTGTTTTCTGTCAAGTACCTCCCTCATCTCCGGTTCGGTTACCACTTTATCGAGAAATGGAATATTACATTGTACACCTTGTTCCAGTCAAGTGGGCCACACACATGTTCTCTGTGTGCTTGGAAGGATGCCATTTTACCGTTTCTAATAACCTCGCAGCACAGTTTAGCGCTTGCTATAATAACAAAATGGTATCCATTGGGATTCCTGTGTTTTCGTCTGGGACAACAATGTTTCTTACGACTTGTCAGAAATAAAAGAAAACATGATTTTATGGAAAAGGAACAATTGATTCCCACATGACAAACAATTGTCTAAAAAAGTGATAATTTTCCTTCGAAAGTTTCCTATGCACGGCTTTATATAGTATATATTCCCTTTATACTTTTATACCGTTTTTTGAGACGATACTTGGATATGCGTCATATACTAGATTGTGTATTAATTTCCCCAGAAAGATAATATACCGCTACTATCTGCGTTTGGCGTGTGTTGGCGATACAATAATACTCGACTCCCTATTTCGTCATTGCGATACGCTCCATCATTCGACCTTTGTGCTGCTGTTAGGTACAGGAAGAAAAGAAAGTGAAAAAGAAAAGCGTATATTTTTTTCGGAAATGGATTTGATGAAGTTATACATAGCCTCGCATTTCTTCACTGACTACTCTTTCTCACTTACGCCGTCTTGTTATTTTCGTTTCCACTCACACACACATTCCCCGCAGAAATACCGACTAACGCGCTCGCTCCCATCATCATCATCATCCTCGATGTGATATACAATACAAAGTTCTCGGTGAATAGTTTAATTTACAATGCATGACAATAATGATGTGGATTGAAGAAGCTACTGGCAAACTCAAGTGCTCTGGTCTTCGTATTTTCTCTCTCTCTCTTGCCTTCTTGTCTGTGCCAGAGTAAAGTGTATGTATGTGTGTATACGTCCTAGCCTCACACCAAAGGAGAGGAAGTGCCAACTTGTTGATGATTTGTATTGCCGATGGCATTGTTGTTTTATTATATTTCTCCATTCGATTACAGCAAAGATCATTCCTTAAAAGGGGTAGGCACCTCAAAATGAGAAAAAATCTTGAAACTTTTATCAGGAAAGTGAGAAGACAGAGCGAGGGAGAGGGGGAATCAAGGCAAAAAAGAGTTTACATCATCATTCAGAGGCTTACACAACTGTTGTGATACTCTGTCAAACATATACAATCAAAAGATATGATAATTCCCTCTGATGCCTCCCGCCTATACAGCACAGCGGTGTGTACACCTACATATATACACATCCGTGTGTATTGCTGTGGCGCAATCCTACGGAGAAAGCTAAATAGGAGGATAATTGATTTTGTTCTTTGGTATTTCGTAACTTGCTCGGTTTCTTTTGTGTCATTTAATTGAAGTCCTCCTTCTTCTCTCGACAGAGAAGACGGGATTTTTTCTTTCCCATCTCATATAAGAAATACTTAAAAACAATTTCGGAACACGGAAATTACTACCGCCACTCCTTCCTTCTTTCTCTCTCCCTGTCGTTCCCACTTTTATATTTTTTCTTCAATTGCAGAAATGTGATATGCTGTAACGCTTACGTTGGGAGCTACTACCTTACAATCATAAAAAATTGTTTTTCTCCTTGTGCCCTTTTTTATAATATACTTTGTATGTAGATGTGATCATTTTTATTGCGCCACACACTGTCTTCTTAGGAGTCGACAATCATCTCCGCCATCGCTTGCACAAATAACATTGCGGAATCTACATTTTACGGTTATAGTTCCTTTTTAAGAGTTCCATTTGAAAACAATAAAATACATTTCTGATCATAAAAATAAAACGTAATGGATTCAATATAAGTTTTTTCGCATTTATGCTCGTTAAAAATTCCACCTACTTTCCACTTTTTATTGAAAAACAAATCCACCACCATCTCAAAGCGTACATGTATTGCAAACTTGGGTATCTCTGTAATGCTCCTCTTGATCACGGTGAAAGAAAAAGAAGGAGAAAATCAGACGGAGAGAGAGAGACAAAAAACTGGCAGAAACATTAAAGCTGTGTTTTACGGTCGTTCCATGCAACTGACATGAATTGCTTATATATCTTTTGTAGAAATGCTCCTTGACAAATTGAGCTAATTAATGACTCCGCAAAAGTATAATATTGCAATAATGATAAAAGATACAACAACTAGGTTTTCAATGAGCTAGCCGAATTGATACTGCACGAAAAGGTCAAACTGTGAACCAGTTGAGTGTGTTCTCAAAAAAGGGAAAGGGGTAATAGGAGGAATCAGTTTGATGCTTTCCATTCAATTTGTATACTGTATCCAAAAACGGCTCCATTGTGAAGGGTTGAAGTTAAAAGTGAGGTATGTATGCAGTCCGTATAATGTGCCGTTTTATTAATGGTCGTCGTCTCTATTCTAGAGAGAAAGCATTGATTTCTACTGTGTTTAATTGCAGCAATGCGGTTTATAGAAGCGCGCGTGCAACTGCTCGAGTAACAAAAAGACTCTCGTGTGTCTGATACAAAAAATATATGGACTCTTTTGATTGAAACAAGAGCTGTGATAAAAAGCAGAGGCTGAATAGAAGGAAAAGTGTATCAAATCGGGGGAATAGGGAAAAGTGTAGCGTACATATACTTACTTGGACTAGGTGAGTCACGAATTTGGTCAGAATTGTTGGGGTTGAAATGTGGGGCCGTTAATGGAGATGATGAAGATGAATCTGGGCCAAGTGATCTTCCTCCATTATTGCCAGAGGTGGGAATAGTCAATGCTTGTAGGGCTTGCAGTCCATTGGAGACTCCGTACATGGGAGACACCGGAGAATTTCCGGCCGCAGGCTCTTGGGGCGATGTGGAATTGGGGGATAATGGTGGAACTGTAGAGACGTTTGGTGGTGGCGAGTTTGTAGCGTTGTACAGCAGACCGAGCTCCCGAGCCTCGTTTTCTTCTTGGGCTTGTTGTCGTCTGAGGGCAACCTGAAACAGGGAGTGCAAAAGGAGGCATCTCTGTAACTTCACACTTTTTTAATGCTGATTTAATTGGACATGGCTAATTTAGAACGGTAGAATAAGTCAAAATGGAAACAACGGAAAAGGAACAAATAAGTTGTAAAAGTGTTTTTAACAAAAGTGTGTAAAGTAAAGCATTTTGTTTTATTGATAACGCGTCTGGTCCTCCTATGTCCACACAGTTTGGCAAATTCATTCCCTGAACATAGTACACTAGTAAGTAACTCTTTTTCACGATTTTAAATGTTCCACAAACTTTACTCTCAACTTGGTTAACTGTCAGAATAGTTATTTAACGGGAAACTCCCAGTTACTTTTCACAGGGTAAAAATGTGATGAAAGCAACACAAATTATTTTTTAGACAAGGTATTTGGAACTTAATTAAAATCAACTAGAAAATCCTTTCCGTCAACCCTTCCTCCTCAAAAGCGCTAGTCAGAGTGATGTTCACTATTTTTTTACCTTTTCACATCTCTATTTGCTGATCCGTGGTTTTGCAGCTGTGCTGTGTGTGTGGATTGATACGTGTGTAGCAAGCAGAATGATGAAATTGTTAACTCGACGGTAGGATTTTGTCAAGGTATCAACCAGCTTACCAATCATGTACAACTGTTCCCAAAAAGTATTATATTGTGCGTAGCTTCCCACTGTGAGCCACCAAAAGATACGACGGGGAAAGTACCAGAGCAGCAGTAAAGATCAAAGACTGCCTCGCACATACACACACAGACACACAGAGAGGGAACTATTCACTCTTTTGACATAGAGCTCTCGCATACACGATAAAACTAACGCTCCCCACAATGAGCCAGAGAGTTAAAGATGTATCCTTAATAAAAATGAGTTATTTCCAGTAATACGACATGATATTATGTATACATATACATACTACAGGCGTATATTGCTGGTCTATCGGAAAGAGAGAGAGAGAGACAGAGAGAGATGTGGTACCACCAGAAACAGGCAGAAAACAGAGATCAGAGAAAAGGGAAGCGACAAGCATTACAGTATATTATCGCATAATTTGTACAATATCGTCCTTCTAAAATTCCTCGTAGGAAATGTGATGAAGAAGAGAGGGAGCAAAAGCAACCTAGGGGTAGCATTTCCACTGTTGTGGGCCTTTCTGTTAAATACAGTTGTTAGTGAAGGCTCTTTTTTGTTGTGTAAAAGAAGTGCGGGGTTACCTTATAGGAGCACGCTTGTTGTCTGTGTGCGTTACTTGCTCGGGCTGATATTAGGATGATTAAACAAGTAGTGCAGGGAATAAAAGCGACAAGCTTCTCTCTCTCTCTCGCACTCTTTTCTCATCGCGTCGTCCTTATCTGATCCTAGGTTGCAGTGTGGGTATAACTACAACACAATAATGTTTAGAAGCTATCAACCAGTGTATTGTGTAGAAGTGATACATGGATGTGTATGTTCTGTGTAACCTTTCCCTGTATAAGCAACCTCGTAACGAAAGTGATGGTTGGGTCCTAGATTTGTTGGAGGCGGTTTACCATTCGGTTTTTGGGAGGATCCTGACTTCAGCAGTTGCTTTCTACAAAAGAAGGAAACTGTTGCAACTTACAAAGTGATACTTTCCAAAAAAGGAAATGGGATTTTTGTGTTGTTAGACACTGGATGGGAGTGAAGCAACTTGCCCCAAATCATGTAACTGGCGTTCTCTGTAGAAAAGAAAACTCACAGAAACAATGTTTCATTTTTCTCTTTTTTAGTAGAGAATTTATTACTAAGAATAATCTTACTTGCTGCTAGTAACTTTGTCAAATTGTGCAGAATTCCACATTGATATTAACCATGATTTGCAAGAAAACACGTAATCGTCCATAGAATTGCGCAACTGGAAAATATGAACATTAAATAAAATGGAAGCCAGATCTCTCTGGCCCTAAGTTCTGAGTCAGTATTCCAGTCACTGCCCTGATTTCAGCCCTTTTTGTTTAGCTATGACCATTAAACTTAACAATATGAAATATTTTATCGAAATTCAGGAAATTTTTGTTCCCTCTCTGTTCTCCTCTGTACACGACCAATAATAGTTGTCTGCTTCCCTTTACATTTCACTTTTTTAGTCGCCAGTCATCATCTCGCTCAGCATGACACATCCCATAGTATTTCTTTTTGACAATAGATCTCCCGTCTGGTTTATACGATCTAAGCGTACATACCTCCATTCTTTTTATTGAAAGCCCTGAATAGGTACAAACAAAACAATGGTATTAATAAGCATGTGTGAGCCCTTAATAATGTGTATGCCTCGTAGTAGTAGAATACATCTATATACGTGGTTAAGTAGACGCCGGACAGTTTCCAGTTATCCGACATAATGTTCCTGTTCAACAATGTTTTTCTTCCATTGTATCTCCTTCTCAACTCTACAATTGGCAGGCTGTGTGTTTATTGTTATCCCTTCAACAGTCTCTTGCTTTTGTACACTTTTTTCTCTGTAAGCAGAGTTCCCTCGATGAAAAGTGTCTCTCGTGCAGTACTACCAATCCTGCGACTGCAACCCCATTTAAGACTGATATACTTACGTAATAAATTATTGTAAGTCGAGAGTTGCTTCTTTATAGAAGAACAATCTACTAAACAATAATTTCACTTTTATTACGCTCACATAATCACGTATTATATGCAAGTTATATACAACACACTTAAAATAACAATCGATTTGTGTGTAGATGAGAGGAAATGATTGTATAATAAGGACAACGAAGGACATTGGGCAGAATAATGAAATGGGCATGATGCACGCTGCATGTTGTGCATTGAACGGTTTTTGTTTTTTTTTCTCCGGGTTACTTCTAAGCGCGCAGTCAGTAGACCAACTTGAACGAGAGCACTGAATGCTGTATGTGTATTTGTAAAACATCTTTCTTCATTCTCTGGCCAAAACAGACTCATCCCTGATTTGGGTTTACCGACAACTACCACAATAGAGCAGCACACACTTGTGCTCATTAGTGTTAGTAAAAAAGTGGATGTTTCACAGTATTGAACAAATGAGTGGACTACATTAAACACTAGAATTATTATAATGTAAGTTTTTCTCGGATGCTGCTGCTGCTGCTGGGGGTACGTACAAGTACTTGTGATACAATATGTTTTCCACGCAAATGATTGAAATATATATTCAATAACCGGCAATAATGGTCGGTTGTCACTCGACGTTTACGTTGTGAAAGAAAAACAACCCGATTGTGGCAACCGTTTAAAAACAAAAATGATATGGTCCAAGCCACTATAAAAAAATATCAAACAATCTGGATGGTTTTATTGAGAAAATTAAAATGCACTATTATGAGTTCCCTGCTCGTGTATAATATGTTATCCATCAAATAAACGAGGCATGCGGCATGTATGGTTGGCTTTAATAGTAGACAGATCAACCAAGTTTTTTTCACTGTTTTTTACATCATGACCATGTTGTAGTCGCTTTTTACCGGACAACAATACAATAACTGGCAATATGTATGTTTATATCTACGTATGTAACCCCTTTCAGAGGATGATACCGTGACTATTCTCATATTTCACAACTTTTCCTCTGATAAAGATAAAAATTATAGTGGTTAGACCTATTTAGTAGACCAGGCCAGCCAAAACACGCATAATATGGCATGGGTTAATAATAAGTGCTCACATTTGAGAGTTTCTGGATAAAAAAATCTCCCAGCACACATAACCTCCGACTATCTAATTTTGGTCTCCTAAAACTGACAACAAAACAACAATAAAAACATAACTCTGGAATACAAAACTGGGAGACATTGGTTTGGTACACCTCCTCTTGGTTTTGTTGTGTTCTATTGAAGAAAAGAAAAGGATTCAATAACCACATATTATCATGATGAGATCTCCTAGAGTTTCAGATGTTTCCGTGTAACTGTCTACGCTGAATAAATCTGTATGTGTGTGTACGGATTTCACATATTTTTTGTAAGAATTCAAGCAAGATAAACATCATCTACATTGTATTAATAATAAGGCTGTAGAGAGAAAAATGGGAAATCAGGTTATGTGTTTCTTTATGCGCTCTTGTGTGCCCTATTATGCCACTACTGTCTCCCTCCTTCACTTTATTCACTATCTCGTTGGCTTTGCTTGCATGTACTTTTTTTCTTTAATAAGACGCGTTTTATCCAAACTTATTGCAGTTTATGCAACCCTTTTTTATTCAAGAGGTATACGGCTTGAAAGGAAATTGTCTTTCCTTTCCTTCAAGATGATGCTAAAAATAGAGTAAATACATATTATGACACAAGTGCTCATATTTATATTACAGAGAATACTGTGTTCATCTGTAAATAAACAGAGAGTACCAGCGTGACAACGATACTACTGCCTTCCAAAAGGGACGTCTTGTATGAATCCTTTTCTTTATTTAGCATCTTTAGTAGCGCTGCTGCTATGCTGCCAGCATTTCAGTTTTCAGTCTTCACCTCCTTCAAGTAAAACTTGAAATGATAATGAGCATTTTCCCGTAGGAAGCGATTAGAAGGGGATAAAATTTGCTGGGCATTCAACAATGAAAACATTCAGTCGTTTTAATCGTTTTGATCAATGTGCATTAATATGCTGTTCGAAAACATCTTGAGGAACTTTAAGCTTAACCAACGACCAAGGAACCCAAAATTTTAGATTCGTTTGAAATTTGCACCATAGTTACGTCTCGTTGAG
>JAHZNE010000728.1:0-10260 GCA_027744055.1 Callyntrura sp. NNG-2020
TACAGAAGGAGTGGTCCATAAAACGACGACAATAAGCGATCTTCAGGTTGGATCGCTTCTAATTACGTCAAATGGATTAAAATACGAGATGCACATTTTTAGAAGACCTCTTATCAATTGGAGAAAACAGATTTTCAAAGTTCCATCATCAGTTAACGCGCAAACGGCGGGACGTCCCAACGCGCAACGAACGGACAACGGACGGATATGTCTATAGACAAACAAACTATCTCAATAGGTTGTAGTATTTACAACAAACACGTACTACTGCTTTACTTGAGGGTGACATTTTATAGCAAAGCTGCTCCAGCGTTGTGGCAAAATTGCATTGTATGATGCTTGGTCCATGATGCATGATCCATTCTCCTATCAAAACTTCAAGGAGGGCAGGTTAGTGTGACTCTCGAACTTGGAAAAGTGCATCTCTATGTATGCATTAAAATGCTACGTGTCAAAGGCTTTGCTGTACAATGATAGAGACGTAAATGAACCGTTTAATTGGACTATCGCCTAGTACTGGACAACTCACCAACACTGCTCCCACATACGTATAGGTCCACTAGATACGCATGTTATATCTGTATTTTGTACTAATCGGTTCCAAAATCCAAATCCAGAATTTTCTTCGTTCATTTTAAATTTTTTGGAAATATGACCTTAAGCGACCCTAGTATCCGTTCTGATCTGAAAGTGAGCAATTTTTCCTGGAAAGCTAGTTTTGTGTCCCTGCCTAAAATTGTGTTTCAATTAATTAACGAAATGAATTTCAACGGCATCGCATGATATGATAAACTGTCAAAACTTATGATCCTATTGACTCGCGGACACTTACTAAAGCATAAATTGAGGCATAAAATACGGTAAACCAGTGAGAGATATTATAGACCAAAAGTAACTGACAAAAGTTCAAAACATCCGCAACCGATAAGTAAATGAAAAACAATAAATAGGACCAACTCCTCAGCGTGCATTCTCTATTCTTTACTATAAGGTAGTACATCCAAGGCGTAGTCCACCATCTATTATAATGTCATACATGTTGTTTATAAAACAGAAGCAAATATATTTTCTCTGAAACATACACGTTTAATTTATTTTAAGTGATATTTGTCGTTGAGAAACAAAAACCAATCTGAATTCTGAACTCCTGTCATACACCATTACTACGACTTTCACCTTGCGTATTATATTACAAAAGCTCTCGTTTGTGCTACACTTTCACAGACGCTGTGGAGCTATACCGGGTAGATTGTTTCGTCGTAGGCGGGTCTTCCATTTCACTACGAGAATTGCTAGTACTGCTAACCTCAACAGGACGATCTAAGTTTACTGAGTTAGCATCGTTGGGAGGACTATCCGGGTTGTTTTGTCTGGTTTTAGTTGTCGAGCTGGATGTATTATGAAATGTTCTGTATAAGATATAAGCCTTGGATATTATCTCCTCAAATAAGAGGCGTTCAGCGAACGATTGTAAGTGAAGGAATTGTGAAAAAGGCTTGACTTACTTTAGTATGCGATTGGCTACATAAATGAGGGGTCCTATTAGTAAACAGATGACACCCGTTGTGAGGTAAGCGTAAAAAAAGAAATAATTTACAGGACGATCGTGAGAGTCGGCAGCAATTACTAGCTCTTTCTTCCCATTGTATGATTGTACCTCAAACCCTGCATTGCCGAACAAAGGACAACGTAAAATGTAAGAATTGGGTTGGATGGGATATGGATAGAGGAGGAAAGTAACACAAAAACTTACGATATTGAATTTCCACAGTGAACTCTCCTGCATTGTGCACGGGACCAATGTAGGCGTACCTTTTTCGAAACTTATTTAACGCTGCAGCTCGCATCCACACTATAAAGTTTTCGCTTTCTACTCCTTTGTGCTTGTTATCAAAAAATTCCGATTTTAGGGAATCGTGCCAATCTGGAGAGCAACAAAAAGACTTTCAGAGGTACAGGGTCGAAAAGAGAGTATTTCCAAGATTATAGTGTGCTTGTAAACGTGTGAACCTCTGGGAAGATCGAATAACTCCCTCCAATGTTTCCCACTGGGATTTTTAAATCGTCTTATATCCGATGGCCATGCTATACCTGTCAAATCAAGATTCACTTCTTCCCCTGACGAATCATACACTTTGAAGGTGTCAGAGAAATAGGAGTTGGCCATATTTCCGCAAGGGAAAATCGGTTTATTATTGTCTTGAAATAGAAGGAAGACTCATTTTATGACTTGTTTTACAGAAAAAGTTATTTTTATGATAAATATATCCATTGCATATTGCAATTGCATTGTATACTCACAACCAGTCCTATAGTACTTTGATTTACAGGAACTGTATTCCTTTGGTTTGCCATCCGCCCCGATAGCATGTCCTCCAAGCTGGTCCCAATCTACTTCTCGTTTGTAACGGCGTACATTCTGATGGAAACCGGTAAGCTCGTAGTGGAGAGCCAATTTTTTTCCGTTGAATTCCAGGAGTTCATCAGGAATCGTAACATTAATTTGACAGGTGCAGAAGATATGCTTCGATTTATTCAAGAGAGAAACGTGTTTGTCCGCTATCTTTCCAAAACACTCCCTCATACTATCGTTATTAATACTGGAGCTTGGGTCAGATCTCTTATTTCCGAAGCTGTTGTCCGTTTTCTTCGAAAAGGAACAGTTAGAATAATCCACCGTAATAGTGGCTGGGTAGGTTACGGCGTAGTAGTAACAAAGACCAGCAAGTAGTAAACAAATAACACCAAGGGACACAAAGAGGACGAGAACATGTATAACATCAAAGGTTTGATGGAAAGCATGAAGACGTTGTTGCTTCCAAAGGGAACCTATATGGATAACGAAATCGACCGTTTAAAAAAAGTTAATGGTTAAAGTAGTATCTGTCAGCATAATCAAGATACCGTATTTTTGTTTCCTAATAGTTAGAAGCGAATTGAAATCTTCTGTAAATGCTGGGTCTGGTGGAGAAATAGTGGTCATGGTTGTTGCGGAATTATGACTGTGATTGCTGTCACCCCGGGGGATGCCTTCTGCATACTAGGTCTATCATCCGGTATACTTTGACCAACGAGAAACACTAAAACTTTCATTGGAGGCAGTGGTCGTTGGAAATGAATTATTTGTGAAAAATGAATGAATAGAAGTTGGGCCTGGGCGGGAGGAAGCAGTTTATTTTTCATTTCATTTGGTTATCATTCATCAGTTGCAATGTTTCCATGAACTTCTTGTCAGTCACATTCACATTCGATCCAATTTTCCTTTGAAAATTGCAACTTTGACTTTCTGGCGTATTTTTCATTTGCTTGCAAGCATTGAAGCTGATGTATGACGCATGCTTTCATGGTTACCTATCATCAAACCGTCCGACTTTAGTTCATACTTTTTTCTATTTTGACTGCCCCCTATCTATTTGAAGAATTTGAAGAAATGATCAGGAAAAGTTTTCCGTTGGTTGAAGTCACTAAAAGATGTCGACGGGATATTTCGGCTATTCTTGATCCTTCTAATTTGCGCATATTTTGCAGTGTCGTGAATCTTTGTAAGATAAAAGAGAAAGTGGACGATTGAGTGATTGTTACGAGAATGGGCGGTGTAAGTGTATTTTGTTGTTTTGATCAATTTAAAATTAGCTACAAACAATTCTACCAAATCTGACATGTTTATATTCGGCATCTTTATTTTACTAACATCTTTAGAAACGAAAAATGGATGCTGGGAAACCAAAACGAGCAAGAACTGCCTACTTTATCTGGATGCTGGCTAATCGTGCTCGCATTCACGAGGAAAACCCCGAAGTGAGCACCCAGGACCTAATGAGACTCGCTGGACAAGAGTGGCAAAAACTAGAAGACAAAAGTGTAAGTAAATGTAGACAAATCATGAAGTCATAATAAGCTGTACATGCGCAATGGTCAGGTTTAAGATAATCATACTTTTATGCTTCTTGAATTGTTCTATACTTTCCGGGGTTCAGAAATGGATGCGACAAGCAAAGGAAGACGCGGCACGCTACGAGAAGGAAATGAACAAATGGAGAACAGCATCGAAAAAGATTTCAAGATCTTCAGCCAGCAGTAGTGGTGATAGATCTTCGTCCAGGAGCAGCAGTACAACCGAGCGTCGCAAACGCAAGGCGAGTTCCTCAGCCAAGGGGGCTGGAAAACGACCAAAGACCAGTCATGGTTCACAGCGCCGTCGTGGTTCTAAGAAAACAACGACTAAGAATGAAAAACGAGGAAGACGAGGATCACAACGCCGAAGTCGGTCAACATCATCTTCACCAGTTGGATCAAACGAAACCACATCGAGTATTGATGCCTCTTCTACTACACCCACCAAACCTGCATCTGTGAAGCGAAAACTGGCAGAGAGGCGTAAAAGACGACCTTCAAGCTCAAGCGCTGAACCTAAAAAACGGACTAAAAAATCTAGTGAGCGACACAGTCGGTCAAAGTCCCAGGAGAAGCGTCGCCAACAAAAAAAATCAACCGAGCGTCGCCGTGGCTCAAAAGCATCAGGGTCTTCCCAGCAGAAACGTCGTCAAAGCAGTAAGTCCACTCGACGTCGTTCAAGGACCTCCGCAAGCGCTCAAAAGCGTCGACAAATATCCAAAAAGTCTTCTGAACGACGACAGCGTTCAAAATCCTCCGGAACATCCCAGGAGAAGCGTCGCCAACTCAAAAAATCAACCCAGCGCCGCCGAAGCTCAAAAGCTTCAGGAACATCCCAGCAGAAGCGCAGACAAGTAGGCAAAATATCTGTAGGTCGCCGTGGTCGTGTCAATGTTTCATAGTTGATGTAGAAATTCTTTCTCCTCGTCGTAAATCTTCACGACTGTCTGCAGAAACGTTGAAGATCAAGAAGCAATGAACAAATATCCGAATCATAGTCAAATGTTTTCATGTCTTTTTGGTACAAAACCTAAAAAATTCATTTTTTGAAATATGAAAAAGTTTATCGCGCAAGCTCCAAGTTTCTAGCTTGTGTTGGTGAGGTCAAATTGAGATTCTATTTTATCGCAACTTATTAGTTATCAAACAACACGTTTTTTCAAGGTTTTTTCAATAAAACCAAAACTAGCCTTTATGCAACTGTCTTTATTTTTATTAATTTCGCACCAAACGTAAAAAATTCAGTGCATAAATAAATACAATAAAAGACGGACAGAAAAAATCAGATAATTACATAATTGCACTTCCAAAGGCATTTAATTTAACTTCATACTTATTGTTACATTGTGAGTATATTGTGACTGACATGTTATTACACATCATAGAGCAAATGGCTTTTTATACTTTAGCATCCAATAAATCAACAACCATATTGGCTTGAGATCGGTACATATCGTCTTTCAGATAATCTTCAACTTTCCCTCCCAAATCACTAAAGTTTCTGTTTCCAACATGAATAGATTTTCGAATGTGAGGAAGTTGCACAAATGTTGTATAGAACTCGGCCCCAGGGGGATCCTTGTCCGTTAAAATATTGAAGTAAGCATTTAATCCGGTGCAGTTTTTGTAGTAAGAAGGGTATCCTGTCAGATCACCATCAATCAGGTTATCAATCACCTAAAGACAATTCAATGCATAACGATTTGTCTCCATTAATCAGTGATATCGCATTATCACTTGAAATTTATTCGTAATTACGTTGTTTAGTACTACTTCGTTACTAATAATTTAATAATAAAGTAACACCAATCATCTCCAAAAACGTTACCAGACTTACCCGAAACGCGTCCGAGTAATTTCCACTTAAAATATAATTTCTGGCCCTTTGTTCCTCATTTTTAAAAAAATCACTTTGCTTTTCATCTATTAACCCCACATTCCTTAAGTATTGTCCATAATTCAGCATATTAATAGGATCGGTAAAACCATCGCCTATTTGTAAGAAATGTTTCCCTCATTTTATCATGGAATTCGTGCTTTCATATCTGATATTTGCTTTTTTTCCATTTTACCATACCTATAGCCATTCCTTTCAAATTAACACGAACTTTTGGCTTTCCTTGATTTTCAAGGTGTATCTTGTGTGTAAGACTTGGAACGTATTTTCCTAATAAAAGTTAATCATGATTTAACACATGATGAATTTTTGTAGAATTAGTTAAAATAAGATTAAAATGCAGAAATTAGCAGCAATAGTGCCAACTGTGAAGAAATTAACCTGCATAAGACTCTCCAGAAATAATAAAATCTCGAGTAATCAAATCCGGAAACAAGGTAAGAAACTGTGTAACGGCTGAGTATAAATCTTGAGCCACTTGGTCCTCGTTTCTGGCAAAACCTTGGTCGTCATCAGTGAAGCTGAATCCTGTAAAAACATATATATCTGCTTCATGATCATGATTCATTTGAAGCGGCCAATGTAAATGTTTACAGTAGATTGTCTGGTATCCGTGATTGGCATAATCAAGTGCATTATGCGTTACAATAATTGGTTACTGAAATTCAATAATTGCTACTGTTTAGTTTCCTCCAAAAAACCCCACAACAACTATGTAGTAGGCGTTCAAGCAAAGTTTGTTTTAATTATGATTAAAAATGAACTAGCAGAACTACAGCACTAACTAACAAAAAGTAAAGACAATAATTTGGTATCTAAAATTTCCGACCAACCAAGACAAAAAAAGCTGTGTAATGATTTCATAAAGGCAACACGTTTGAAATAACCGTAACTGCTTATCGCTAACTGACAAACTAAAAATTAACTAACAAGGTTTTATTTTTCATGTATTACAATCCACTACTCACACAAAAATATGCCCACCAACGCAATATTGGATATATGCGTTTTAAGGTTACATTGTGTAATTGTAATTTTATTTCATATTTTGAAAATGAAATAAAGAAAAAGTAAAAGCTGATGCAACGACGTATGGTTCATTTCACATTACAAAATTAAATTATTAGCATTAGCACATAAGTATGTATTACTCTAAAGTTAACCCTACATTCATTAAAACTATGTAGTGTTCTAAAGCTTGGTTCGCCATTTCCACGATTATTCCATAATTCGTAATTTTAACGAGTTTAGGCAGCTCAAAATATAGGAACCTTACATGTAGATAGTCATTGTGCTCATTTAAAAGCTCAGGAATTTGAATGTAGGAGCTTAAAAGGGATTTTTCAATTTCACAATTAAACTTTCCACTTTAAATGTTAGTTTGAATTGCAGCTTTTGATTAATACCAAACTCATATTTAAATCGGATGCGGTTGCATGTAAAATTCAGGAGTAAACTTGAAACACCGGTCGTCTCAACTCTAAAAATACAGCAAAGCTGATGACTGGAGCAAAAAGCATCAAAATCGTTTGCAAATTGCAAATTTCACAGGTGGAATCTTGGAAATCGCGATGCAATATTACTCACATATTTATACAACTTCGTGTTGCCATGCAATGTTGCGTGCAAAAACATATTTGCACGAAATGTAATGTAACTATGGTGCAAAACGCGGCAAATATCTTAAGCGATATTGTGTTGGTTTCTTTCCATGTTACAGACGTTATTACTTTGAAGATGAAGATTATTTATCGGACACTCGGCAGCACACTCTGATTGGCAAGCCAATTCTTAAAAAACACTTTCGAGTCTGCCTATTTAAACCGTTCAAATTCAGCATAAACCTCTTGTCGCCAAGGCAATTATTTATTGAAAACGTAGCGATGACATTTTTGACGTTTGCTGTATGCAATATTCATTTCATTTTCATACCCAAAATGAACCATCATAAAATTTGAAATTATGATTAGCCCGGGTGAGCATTTGCTTGCATCATATATATAGTGTCACCTAATAGTTATAGAACTAGATGAGCAAGACAAAGAAGCTTTTACTTATAATTTTTACCGGTTCCCACAGGATTATCAATGTAAATCAAATGATGCGTAAAACTCCAGCTTGTGGACCGAATAAGTACTTCCATCTTACTATCCACAATAAATGGCCCATTTTCTGAAAACAACACATTCACAATTATAATTTACAAAAACAGTATTTAATTATTTAAAAACGTAGTACAGAATGTTCCCTTGTAAAAAGTTATACACTTTTCGTCCCGTGATGTGTATGTAATGCAAAATGACAATGACTGAGCTCCACTACATAAAATCTTGTCTAAATGATAAACCCATTAAACCATACTAGCCATTTTAATTTTCTATCTGTGTTTTTATTAAATTATTGATAATGGGAGAAGTCAATAACTTTTACTGTTTGATTGAGTTTTATTTTATTGCTATATATGCGACATTTGACACTTGACTATCATTTGATCTTTGATACATGAATATGATGTGAAAGTAGTAATGGGAGTCCCATTACTACTTTCACAAAAAATACCCCGTTTTGTTCTGTCCCATTATGCGAATATTTTCAGAACAAGCCAAGCCGCCCAAATGCAACAGAGTTTGAATGTAACCAAGTCAAGTCGTTGTACTTTTGTCGTTTTAATTATTGTTAGTTTTTAAAAACTGTTTAATAAATTCGCAAAGAATGTTTGCACTTCTATTTTGCACTAAAATAGCCGACCTCAAACAAAAACAGCAGTACTCCCAGCGGTCGTTAATTGCTTTGATTTTTGCTTGTCGTTTATTCGACAAAACTTGACGCGATACATATATTTTGTCCCTACCTGCAAATAACCCGAACAACGATGATCCTCCTGGTCCTCCTTGTAGCCATATAAGAACCGGGGCTTTCTCAGGGTTAAACTAAAATAAGAATACAACATTGATCGTTGAGAACATGGTGGCATTATCCGAAAAACGTAGAATAAAATCTAGAAATCTTGTAACTGCCTTGTTGAACATGAAATGAAATGATTATATTTTATAGGATGAAAATCGTTTGGAACGTAACGTACGATTGCTGGGAAATACCAAAAGAACAAGTTTGAATTATACTTCGGATTCACTGTAAAAAACCCGCTATAACTAATGACTTCCGTAAGATTTTGTACTCTCGACAGCTTCCGCCCCTCTTCAATTCTTCCACTGTTGATGTATGGGGTGAGGAAAAGGGGTTCGCCCACGTCGTCGTGACGCTGAATGTAAACTTGTTCTATGTTTTCCATGTGAGGGTACACCCTCTTACGTGATAATCCATTAACAACGAGTGCCATACAAAAGAGAAGTAGGGCTATAGAGGCGTTACAAACCCCAGTTTTTGGAAACCTTGATTTCATTTTGGCAAAATTTTATACAGATAACAGATAGAACGTGTAATGTCTAGAACTTCTTTGTAACAACTGAGGGCATTGTATTGTGTTGCATGTCATACACACACACATATAGCTATCAAGAAGATTTCAGGACTTTTCAGCAGAATTAACATGCTGGAGCAGATTTTTTTTTAACATGATGCCGAGTCATGCATACATTACAACTTTTCTCAATGCGCTCTAAATTGTCGGTCCACCCGTCCGGCAGGCCATGTGTACAATAGTCCCCAATGTGATTTTTAAAATTCTAAGAGGCGTTACAAACCCCAGTTTTTGGAAACCTTGATTTCATTTTGGCAAAATTTTATACAGATAACAGATAGAACGTGTAATGTCTAGAACTTCTTTGTGACAACTGAGGGCATTGTATTGTGTTGCATGTCATACACACACATATAGCTATCACGAAGATTTCAGGACTTTTCAGCAGAATTAACATGCTGGAGCAGATTTTTTTTAACATGATGCCGAGTCATGCATACATAGTACAACTTTTCTCAATGCGCTCTAAATTGTCGGTCCACCCGTCCGGCAGGCCATGTGTACAATAGTCCCCAATGTGATTTTTAAAATTCTGATGATTAAGCCATTGGATAGACTAAAATATAGCTTGAATAATGTTGAAGCTGGAAAATGGGAACTTATGCTCAAGCACCAGTAAAAATTGTGCGTAAACTTGTAAAAGCATATTTGAAAATTGGATTGAAGATTGCAGTCTTTCATTGAATATAAATAAATAAATAAATAAAATAAATTGTTCGTCTGGGTCCCAAACGACTATATTTCTAATTCCATTTTTATACGTAATTATTCCAAAAAGGAATTATTTCACTATTACATTTGCCAGTCTACGGGAAGTACCCATTCATGTTATAATAATGTTATTGGTCATTCGTAGAGTAATTAATGATTGTAAAATATACAACAGTGGCAGTTATTTTCTATATTTCGTAAACCTCTCTTACAGTGTTACCGGGTTTATGTGTTGATAATGGTGAATGGTGTATATCTTTTATGCATGGAGACGCAC
>JAHZNE010000729.1:0-14350 GCA_027744055.1 Callyntrura sp. NNG-2020
GCCAGCTTTAGAAGTTGTAAAAGGTAAATATGATGCAGCTAATGTGTCCACGCAGGTGGCATCCCACACTAGGCGTTGTCCTTTTGACCACGGAACAAGGGTAATTCCGTCAGGTCTTTTTCCATCATCGCGTGATAAACCACATGGTTCCAAGGAGGAATGTATGTGTGCGGATGATAGAGCTCTTTGGATAATTTTATTTAGTTCGCTGTGTCTTGGGACGCGACTTAAACTTATTCTATTTTTTGGCTTTGACAACCGAATTCCGGGAAGGAATTGGTTTTAAAAATGATTATCTTCTAACACAATAAAAGTGATACTTTTGAATTTTTACTCTGTGCTCAATTCCCATTTTGACAAAGCGTTCTTTGATAAAAATTAATACTGATTAACACTTTTGAATTTATAAATAAATAAATTATTTGTTATAATAATTCTAAACTGTCAATCTTTGTCTCCCGTTGACATAGCTGGAAACTTCTGTTTACATTTTATTTCCAGGATTTCAAGGTTCACAGCTCACTGAACTGCATTCCCCAGCCAGTAGTAGTCACAATGTTTATTCTGGTGGATTTGTTGCCAAACTTCCTGTCAATTTCACTTTTCTACTGGCATTCTATTTTTCCTGTACTTAGCCACGTGCTCGGTGGCGACCATCAATTGTCTAGTGTACATGTCCGCCAAATTTTGCCCCGCCTCCAACATTTCCTCTCCATCCTGAGCTTCATCCAAGTAGTCCAATATCAACTCATTCTCGTAATCCTCGTAATGATGGAACGGATACGTGTTGCCGACCCCGTAAACGGTCTGTAATTTTTGGAACAGCGACTCCCTCCCGAACTTGGTGCTGGCTATCTGATTATCCCCCACAGCACCGCCGTCTTTGTGCGCTTTAAAAATTTCCTCGTAAGGTTTAGCTTTACGCTGACCACCACCAACACCGTCCCCACTAATATCTCTGTCGGTGTGACGGCGTTTCCCCTCTGCCCGGCTTACAAGGTCGTCTACACGCCCGTGTCTTTGCCGTTTTTCGTATCGGTTGATAATGCGAGCCCGATCGTAGTTGAAAGTGTCGACAAAATATTTTTCTTGCTCGTGGCGCTTTTCTTCGAGAAGTTCCTCCTTTTGTCTCTCCTTATCTTTCGAACGTCGAATCTTGTCGGTAATTCTAGTCGCTTGCTTTTGAGCTTTCGCTTTGATCTTCTCAACTGCGGAGTCCATTGCCGAAAATGGCTGAGATCGGGTGTTCACTGGACACGGACGATAAGAATTTGTAAAAAATTATAACGTTCTATAATAATCGTCTCGTCACCTTCAATGGTATTACTTGTACAAGTTTAATTATTTTAGCTGTACACTTTAAAGCCTGGTTCAGCCTTTCGTCTTCTTCGTTATCGGCGTCCTTATCTTTCTCCAAATCCACTAACCAGGACGGTCTTGTAGACGGTCTTGCTGTAGTACTTTTTTTGGGTGGTGGTATGTCTCCCTCCTCTCCACCTACCATATAATCGTCGTCCTCTTCCCTCTTCTTCCCACCACGAGCCGAAGTGACGTTGTTTAAAATCCGCAAAACCTTTTCCTCCGCTGTCGCTTCCACCCTTTTTTGTAGGAGTCTTAACTTGGCTCGATATATTTTTCCTTCGAGTTTGTCTTCGTCAAATAGTGCCTGTGCTGAGGGGACCCAGAGGTCTCCAGTGTCGTGTAAATGCTTAAAAAATTTATTCCCGTTGTATTCGTATGGTTCAACTGGAGTGATTTCTTCTCCTTCGGCGATAGGGCTGTGGGTTAAGGTGGTTTCATATAGCTTCAGACGGTTCAACATTTGATTGACGCGAAACACGGGATGTTTGTTAAGATGCGCCAATTCTTTGGGAATTTCTTTATCGAGTCCCTCGATTATCAACTTTTTCATGCGATTCAATTCCGCTTTCTCCCGATGCCGGGTCGACTTTTGAAGGACCCTTTGTTCTTCGTCAATCAGTTTCCCGTAAAAGTCGTCCATGTAATGACGGTCGTTAAGGCGCACTTTGGTACTCTGCATGAGATACTCCAAACGGACCACAACGCGATTAGGAAACTCACAATTGTACTCAATGATTTGGGATTCCATGTTACCGTCTTCTTTTTTTAGGGGAACACGAAACCCAGGTTTGCGGCGGGGAGCATTACGTCCTTTGACGCGTTTCGGCTCACAGGGGTTTTGATTGTGGGTCACTATCTGACCTTCGGGACAGCGGGGCAAATGCACCACTGTAGCATGAGGTGGAGGCGGAGGACGGTTCCCACTAATGGATTTGGATTTCACTTTTGTTGTACTGTTGTCACCAGTACCACCCCCAATAACTGACACATTACGACTTCTTCGATCCATTTCACTCGTACGGGGCTGAATATTATGTCCACTGCCGATAGACGCTTTGGATTTCTCTTGAATGCTCACAAAAGCCGTATGTGCAGTCGGTTTTTCTTCGTTGTAATCCATATTCAATATTGGTCAGTCAACAGTGACAGTTGACAGGATACCGTTATAGTTATAATGTACAATTACTATTAGAAGTATTTCCAGAGATGAAACGGTCAACTGTTAATTTAAAAGTGTCATACTTTACAATTTTGAATAACAACAATGCATGTCTTACAATATGTAGAAGTAATTACAATTTAAATAATTTAAACTACTGTACATGCATTATAACTCCTCTATTTTTATAAACTATAAATTTATTTAACATTACAAGTTACATGAGAGCGTAGCAAAAACAATTATAAGTTGTCTGTCATCGACGTTAAATGTCTACACAATAAGACAAAATGGAACCGGAAAAAATTAAATAAAAAATCTGTCTACCGTTACGTCATACGTACATCTAGATAAATGATAAAAATAATAAATAATGATCCACTTTTATTCTTCATATATTATTCCTCATGTTACAACTTACCGTCAACCGTTCACAGTTTTGAAAGAGTCAAATGATAAATTCTATTATTATTGTTGAGCCTATTATTATTATTATTATTATTATTATTATTATTATTATTATTATTATTATTATTATTTAGCCTATTATTATTATTATTATTATTATTATTATTATTATTATTATTATTATTATTATTATTATTTTATTATTATTATTATTATTTCCTTTTCATGCTTTTTTTAAATGCAAAATGGGGTCAGTGAAGTTGGTATAAAGTGAAATACTGAAACTGAAATGAAATTGTAACTGACTGATGATTATTGTAACAAAAAACATAAAAATTAATTAATACCTGACAGCTAAAGCTAAACTGATGAAATCATTACAGCAGAAAAAGTTTGACATTTTCCCCAATTTTTATTATTAAACTTCTAAGTGTTCACGGAGACAAAAACAATAATAAAATTGTCTGTGGCTGTCTTTCAGGTGGTGGCGAGTGGTGGTGTGGGAAAAGCGATCGTGGAGTGGAACCGAACCACACAAGTTGAGTTAACATATCTTTTTAGCTAACAACCTTGATTGTTTAATTCTTTTTTAAAATCTTTTAAAAATGCAAAATTTTCAAATCAAATGCAATTTCAGACTTTTTCTCTTACATGTACATGTATTTACATATAGAGATTTTCCCCATCCTCAACCAAATCATCGCAAGTTGCGATTCGCAGTCGCAACACGTCCGAGAGCTCTGCTGTCATTCTTTGTTCGTCGTNCTCAACCAAATCATCGCAAGTTGCGATTCGCAGTCGCAACACGTCCGAGAGCTCTGCTGTCATTCTTTGTTCGTCGTTTCATCTTCTTGCTTACCTACTTCCTACATACACAACCTGCATGTAATTTGGTTGGTGGCCTTGGTCGTCCTACCTAAACCCCGAAGACATGAGAACTACTTCATTTCCACTATTTTTTACTTGGATTCCGTGATTCCCTACCCAACAAAAGTACAAGAAGTGCCACAGACAACAGTAGAAAATGGAAATGTACCGTTGTTATCAGCTGCTGCTGGCACTGCAAATACTAACTGCCCTGTAGGACGGCCTTACATAACTGACTGGACAAAAATACAGCTAAGAATCAATGTTACTGGCATGGTAAGTGCTCCAGAAAAATACATGAAATCTGAATTTGGTTGGAGTTGAGATATGGTTTGTCTCATTATTTGACCATAACTGTTGTTGTTTGTGAAAGTAAAGTAGCACTGACTTGAGCAGCTTCTGGTTATTTATTGTTTTTTTTTCGGTTTCTTCCGGTGGTGTGCAAAGTTCACTGCTCCTGCTGGTGGTGGCATGGTGGTAGCAGCTATGCGGCGTTGTGTGTGAAATTAGTAAGCAGCTTCATCCAGGATACATGTCAAGGTTAAAGTTGTTTACAACTTCATCATCATGTCTGCGGTAGCTCGTGCCTTGACCATGCTAGCGGTTGTTTTCCAATCATATTTTAATTGGGATCCCGGCACCAACAGTTTAAATGCGTACAGCAAAGGACCTACGTCCGTAGGATCTAACGGTGGCCCTAGTAAAGATGCTGCTGGTACTTTATATCATCTTACGGGATTGGTGTTAGCCCGCGGAGGAAGTAAAGGGATCCCAAGGAAGAATATGGTGGAAATTAATGGTCGACCTCTGGTGGGACGGTCTTTGGATGCAATGATTGAAAGTGGAGTTTTTACCAGCATTTGGGTGTCGACCGATGACCCAGAGATTAGTAGGTGGGTTATTGGCCATTACGCGAATGAAGGAACGTTAGTAAATGTGCATAGAAGGGCGGCTTACACCGCCACCGATTCGGCCAGTTCGATAAGTGCAGTGGTAGAGTTTTTAAGTTTTCATCCAGGTATTTTGATCAATTGATTGAACTGCGCAGTATTTTGATCACAGATGTGGTTTAAAACTTTAAATTATTAAATTATTTCTGGAATTTAATTGTTTTTAGAGGTGGACGCAGTAGGACTAGTCCAAGCAACGTCTCCTTTTATACAAGCCGAATATTTAGAGGAAGCCGCCACCAAGTTACGGACGAGTTTGTACGAGTCGATATTTTCCGTTACGAGATCTCGCCAGTTGAGATGGAGCGTGGAGAGAACCCCAAGTCAGGCGGGAAAAGATAGTCCTGATAAGACCACGACACCTCTTAATTTTAATCCCAGGGCAAGACCAAGGCGTCAGGAGTGGGCAGGGGAAATGGTGGAAAATGGAATGTTTTATTTTGCATTTCGTCACGTACTTGTGAATTACCAAGTTTTCCAGAGTGAGAGGTACCACACACACACGATGAATGAGTGTTAAAATAATATTTACTGTTTAGTTGATCGCCGTTAATGTCAATTGGTCAAAACGATTTTGATTTATTTAGGTCATCCTACATTGAAATTCCAAAACATTTAAGCCTCGAGATAGATACCTACGACGACTTGGAGGTGGCAAGATGTCTGGCGTCAAGAATTGACGGGAAAACAGGATCTCTTCGATCCAACCAACAACCCCCACCTTCACATACTCAGCAAAGTACTCTCGAGGATCGTTATTATCCATTACATAATCATAAGAATCATCCTCCTCATCAGGATATTAATAATCGACCGGAAATAGGAAAGATTTCCTCCCGCGAGAAGCAAAAGACTAACCCGGCTCAATTGAAGGAACTGTGATTTTTACACCATTTTTAAATACTTTTTACGCACTTTGCAGGTCAACCATTTAGAAATAAGATTTTAACTCGTCAATTTAGTGCCAAATTTTTTATTTTAAGTAAACTGTGATTACACTAACGCTAGGGTAAAAAACTGCAATAAAACTTTTTTTCCTGAAAATAAAATCGCCATCTTTGGAATATGCGCGCTGTCTATTTTAGTTACATAGAGGTCAAAGGTTATATTGCAATGACGTGGCTATATGTCACGCTTTGTCATATGCAGTAAAGTTTTCAGTTGCTCCTGGAATTTGGGGAAGATTTAATAATTAAAATATTTTTTTAATTTATTCGTATGTCAATTTTTATTTCTCTTGCGCTCAACGAGGTTTCACGTGTTTAGGTCTCTGCTGCCGCTAACCTCCACTGGCTATTGTAAAAAAATTAAAGATAAAAAAATACAAAATAGTTTTCCTTGATAACTTTTACGAAAAAAGTTCGTGCCAATTTCAGAGACAGATCATGGCTGAGGAGTTTCTTCGTGGCCGAGAACGGCGTTACTTCGGTAAGTTGCTTCACTTCGTTGTAGTTATTTTCCAACTGGCTAGTAAATAGTTGGTGCAGTGATTCTTATTGACGTGCTGTGTTTTTATTGGTGATAGGCTACATGGGGGACTGTAGGAACAAGATTGATACTCCCGAATCGGCCAGGTCCTTCCGGTCAGTGTTGTCTCATGCGCCCCGCAAAGTCCAGTGGCGGTACGAATCAGTGAAATCATTTAAACCCGATCCGCCTGGGCAGACCCGTTTTGCGGATAAGATAATTCATCTCGCAGTAAAAACACAAATTCCAGGTTTGCTCCCGGCCCTCAAAAACTCTCCTCAGTTTGAAGAATTTGCAGAAAATCCGATATTTTTCCGTTCCCCCGAATTCGAGCAGCACAAGGAGCGCTCCTTGCATTACTTTTGGCTGCCTCGACAGGAGAGAACGGAATTGTGTGGAATCTTGCAAAGTCACTTTAAAACGGGCGACAAAAGGAAAGGGGGAAAACGTTTTGTTCCTGGGGGGAAGCGTACACAGTTGACCGGACTGGCGGCAGAAACTGCCATTCTGGACCAGCAAGAGTATCTGGATAGCATTGCAAAGGATCCGCGAATTTTCAATAACAAAATCAAAAGTCAGCAACGTCGTCGTCTGAGTGAAGTACCCAGTCGAATGCTGAGAATGAACAGGAAATTTCAAACGGCCTATTGGGACCCCACCTTCAGCAAGCATCTCACAGATCCTTTTCGACGTCTTCGAGGTAAACTGCCGGCATGTGATGCCGTCTGCCACGAGCACTTTCAAACGGGCACCCCAGAACTGCCCGATCTCCTCGCGTGCTTGAATGAATACCAGCGACGGTACGAGGAAACGCAGGATCTCTCGGGGGAGCAGATCGAGTTGGAAGCGAGACGGGAGCACCTTCGGCGTTTAAGTCTGTTTGGCACGTTGGAGGATGAGGAGAGGCGACGAGGAGTGAAGCATATCAAAGAGTTAACGGACTACGATAAAGAAAGTGAGGTCCTGTGGACGAAGCAGGCGAAGTTGATGATCTCCGCGGCAGAGTACTTAAACAAGATAAAAATTGGGCGGAGATTTCCTACCCCGCCCAGAGAAATTCGAGAGTCAGACAGAAGGTCAAGGAAGGGCGGTGATGGCGGAGCGGAATCTGATACGGACTCCATCAATGTGGAGGAGTATCTTCAGCAGCACCGCGGAGAAAAGGGGGTAGTGGGAGGACACCAGAACCCGCACCGCCAAAAGTGGCGGAAAAGAAGACACTTTCACCATAATTACAATACGGAGGAGTTCTACATGGAAATGTATCTTCACTTTTTGAACCCGGAGGAGGACCTCAGTTCGAAAGCGCCTCCGAAGCAAATGACAGATGTGAAGGAGCTCCGCAGGAAAATGAATTTGGACGAGGATCCCGAAAAGGAGAAAAAATTGATAGATCTCATGAATGAGTCGAGCGTGGAGGCACTGCATGCTCATGGAGGAGGCCGAAAGTCACACTTCCATCCCCATCAACAACATCCAACACTGCCCCTTACTCCACTGGACATTGAACAGGAGAAGGAGATGCTGGAACATCATTTAGAGCGGTTGAACAATCCCAGGCTGAAACACGTCTTAAGTCGAATGATAAGTCAAATCAGTTTGACATCCAGTAGCCTGGATAAGTCGAGTAGCAGCGGTTCCAAGAAAAAGTCCGGAGAGGAGGAAGTCTCGGGAGAAGGAGGGGAGGTGCAAACAACGACAGAAGTCGCCTCCTTACGTCCTGGCTCTTCAGTGGCCATCTCTGTGAAGAAGTCCAGTCGTCCTGAAAAGATCGAGGATGACGACGAGCTGGACGAAATGGGTGACATCCCGGAACACGAGTTGCGACTAATTATGAGTGACATTGCGTCCTCCAAAGGGAGTGGATCTACAGATAATCTCAGTTCCGGTTCTAGTGGGGGAGAGGAGGAGGAGATGGAGGGGGAGGACGGAGATGATGATGCACTCAAGTTGTTTAAGACGGCGCGGAGGAAGAAGGACAGTGTGGCGGAGTTTATGGATCTCACAACCGAGTTCAGGGCGAGGATTTGTCAGGGAGGAGATGAAGCCAAATCAACGACGGCCCTTAATCCCTTTGCAGAGGCAGTTTGCGTCTTGTATCCAGACGGATCGGCGGGGAAGAGTAAGTCGAAGAAACTCAAGAAGCCAGCTAGTAAAGTACCAAATAGTTTGCTTTCAGTCGCCACAATCGACAAAAGGACGAGCTAAAAGGAGCGCTATCTTGGCAGTACACCAGTGACGCCTTCGGTGGTTTATGGAAATGGAATAAATTAACCATAAATAATTATCTTAAATGGCTCCATCATCGTCAAATAAAATTAGAGAAAAAATAATTTTTAATGAAAAGCAATCCATATTTTTTACAAAATACTTTTTTAATTGAGGGTATCCCAAAATGACAAGATCGTTTTCATCCCAGCACTCGCAGCCCTACATAACCCCCGGGCCGACGGGGACGTTGTTTATCAAATCGTTGTTATTATTGTTATCTTCAATGACGTCTACTCTTTCCTGATCTGGGGAAACCTCGCGTTCTGGCAATTCATCATCAAAAAGCAATTTTCTAGAAAGCAAAAGAAAAGTAAAAAAATGGCATATTATTTCCGGTTTTAAAGGACCCTGGCAATTTTTGTAGCTTTTACGGTTTAAAATAGATTTAAAAGTAGCGAATTTTTCCTTACAAAATACGCGGGGTTCGGAGAATGCGGAACCCGTACCGCTGCTTGGGGAAAACATCCTCGAGAAAGAAATACAAGTGACCTGCGACTATCGCCAGAATGTCAGCGGACATGGGGCTACCGGTGAGGAGATTGAGTAAGATGAGCACGTAAGGAATGTAATCAGCTCGGATGGTTAGCAGACCAAAGATAAGTACTATGGCGTGAGGATTTCGGCGGCACCACAGGTAAAGGATGGCGTGGGTAAAAGAGGGTCCCAGAAACACGAGTTCGGTGAAGAGAAGGGACAAGGTAAAAATAACGGTCGCGAGGAAAAGGTAGAGGAAAAGAAAGTCGGAGCTGCGCCGGTAGAAAAATCCTTCTTCCATGATGCGGGAGTAGCGGTATCCAAAGAGGAGGTGGAATAACGTTCCAAAGGAGGCGGGGCCTGCGTAAAGGAAAGGGGTGAGGATCCGCCAGTACTGGAAAACCAAAAAAAAATTAAAAAAGCGAATTTTCGAACAATTTGGCTTGAACGAATAGAGATGATGATGATGAAAGGACGGTCAGTTTTTACCTGGTGACGGTTCAGAATCAAAGCGGGATTCAAGTACAGCTTGAATATGGATATCAACTCAATATTCTGAGGGAAAAGATAAGAAGAACATGTTTTTGTACTCACAAATACCACACTTAATTTAACGGCCAATTAGGAAATTTTTAACTGGTGGGGGTCTACGTACCACGGCTACCGTTAGGAGTACAGCAGCTGTTGTGAACGTTCGGGTAATCACCGGAATTTCTAGGTAAATTTGAGCCAATCCTCGCTCGTTTCTCCCATGGCCTGCCATTTTTTAAGGAGGTCGTTAATTTGTGGTAATTTGTTCCACAGGTGAGGACGATAAGCGGTTAGTTGTAGTAAATTGTTTAATTGGAGTACAAACGGCTTCACTCCAACATGGAACAAAAAAAAACAAAAGGTAAACAACTTCATAATATGTAATCCTTCATGGTGGAGTAAGGGTAAGGACCACACGGAAATTATCGGCAGTTTTCAAGTTTCGACGTATCCATGGCACAAGAACGAAGGAAAATAGAAAACGGGATTTTTAGATAGGTGGCGAAGGTCGAGACGTCAAGGATCCTTTGTTGTGGGTCGGTGGGGGTTAAAAAACGTTGCTCCATAATGAAGGATTATGTGGGGAAGAAGGTTATCAAAGAGAGAGAGAGAGAGATACCGTACGGTGGAATTTATAACGTTGATCTTATCAGAGGTTACTATGTACACTTGACCTTGAGAAAATGTAGGTATGTTTTTATTCCTTTTTTACAAAGTAAATAGGCATTTTGGAAGGCCTCCGTTGGAGATAAACAAATAATATTTTTTTGAGATTTTAGATAAGCGAGATAAGCCGTAAATTAGAAAAAAGTTTTAATGCAGAACCCCACCATCGTAATATTTTGAGGAGATAGTAATACACAAATGATCCCATGTCCTCCCGGAATATTGATTCTTAGTTTGCCCCATTTAGCAGTAACAGCGTCGCCTTCATCAGTGGTTCTTTCCATCAAAAAAAATTGTCCGCCATGACCAACAACAATCCTGAGCGCTCTTCCTCCGAGTTTTTCCGAAATTTAAACGACAGAGGACGCGATGACTTTGAAGAGCGGTGGCGACAACTGGGGACGTCCACTTATCATACGTAGATTCGTTGAGATGATAACGTTGACGGGGACGTTCATTTCTTTGGTTTTCTTCCCCTCCGCAGAAATCATTTTAACGAAAGGTTACAACAAAGCGGTAGACTGGTGGGCGTTGGGCATTCTCATTTTTGAAATGGCTGCAGGTTACCCGCCCTTTTTTGCCGACCAACCCATCCAAATTTATGAGAAGATTGTCGCCGGAAAGGTCCGATTCCCTAGTCACTTCTCCACGGATTTGAAAGATCTGCTCAAAAACATGCTGCAAGTGGATCTGAGTAAGCGGTACGGGAATTTGAAAAATGGGGTGGGGGACATCAAGCATGCCAAGTGGTTCCACAATGTAGACTGGGTATCCATCTACCACAGAAAGATAGACAGTCCTTTTGTTCCCAAGTCTCGGGGCGCCGGAGACGCCAGCAATTTTGACGACTATGAAGAAGAAGTTATACGGGTGGCGTCCACCGAACGGTGCGCCAAGGAATTTGCTGATTTTTAAACAGACGCTAAATACCGCTACCTAATGACACGCCCAAAATTTTCAGAGTGACCTTGACTTTTTATCAGTTGACTTGTTACGTAAAGCTTCACGCCCATACCACCGGCGCCATAAATGAATAAAGGAATATAGCAATAATAATAATAAAAATACGGGAAGATCCGTTTGATAGAAATTTTTAATCCACTTCTCATAAAAACGGGACACATTTTATTATTTTTTAGCATTTTTAAAAAATGGTTAATGTTTTGCTGAAGTGATATGAGCAGTAAACTATAGGCTGGCGTTCCAAAGTTTAACGGCATACCTACAGCAAAAAAAAACAGAAATTCTCAGATTACCCCAGTGCCATTTAAAAAGTAAAATTAGTTTGTTTTGGTTTTATGTAGCTTGAGAACGTACACCCAACATAAACTGCAATCCGCACTCCAACAAGGGCCCATATTTGTTACAAAATTTGTCGCTGGGGTCGGCCAGGTTTTGACCTTGAAAAAATAAAAGAGTTAAAGAATGGTTGTCATAATAAGAAGAGCGTGTGTGTCGACGTCCTGCAGAAGAAATTATGAAATACCCGCAAATTCTTGGCATTTTTGAACTTCCATGAAGGCCTTCTCAATGTATTTGTTGGGAAACATTTCCAAAATTCCGATGATACTCTGCAGAACGGTGACACCCCCCTCGGGGGTGAGGGTACCAGCTCTGGTTAACATGCATTTCATGATACACTGGAAACAACGGGAAAGATGGTGTAAAGTGAAACAGTTGAAAATTAGACAACAATGCATTTGGGGTCGTGCATAAAATACGTTATAACATTGGATAGAAAGGGAATGGTAAACCGATAACTTGTCCTGTGATAAAAAAAATCGTCATCAAGGAGAAAAAGTGACGTCCTTTATAAACGACCCCATAAGACTTTTAATTTTTGTGTACTTACGTTGTACGCATCAGCTCTCTCTTTGCCCGAGTTCAAACCCAGCTCTTGAATGCATGGCACAATATTTTTCATCTGACCCTCCATCAAAGTCACCACCATGTCTTTGCATTCATCATCCGCCGATCTGGCAATTCCCTAAAAAAAAACAAGGAACGAACATCTTCCAAAAATAAACGTTCTTAAAACCAAAACTCAAAATCTTGATACCACTTACGGCTAACTGGAAAATAACAAGAATGCTCAAAACGGCAGAAAAATTGGTGAGTTCCATTTTCACTGTGGGATGGCGTTATACTCTCTCTCTCGAGCTGAGAAACAGGCAGATGCAGACTAACAGCCAAGTTACGACTAAAAAAATTTCCGGTCCCGTATATTTCGCAGGATTATGGGGACAACAAAAGCAAAACTGTTTGTGTCGCTTCCTGTGGGCATATTATGAGCGGTGGCGTGTCATTATAGAATGTTCCACCCACGCCGCCCACAATATAGTGCAACCCCTTTCCTCCTTGTGGTTAAGGCGGTCAACATCCATATGCTCATCCATATTTTATTCCGCATAACTATTCATTACTATACCGGTGTTACCCAACCGTCAATTTACTCGGTGGCATGTGTGGACCACGCTGATTACCAGATTACCTGTTGCATTGTTCGTCGCCGGAAGTGCACGCACGCTGAAAGTGTACCACTATGGCTCCTACCGCGTCGGTGATTACTACAAGCTATTTTCCTAAAAAAAATGGTTATTGTCGATCTCTCATTTTTAATATCTATTGACCTCCGACATCGTTTATGGGGGAGGTCCCTGTGACCGGTGGGCGCCATTATCTTTAATTACGATGATCCCATCGGGGACCCACTTTGTCTAAATCCTCTGCAAAATTACTTTTGCTTCTGAAGCTCCTCCACGGCAGCGCACGATCAGTCTTACTTTCTGGTCTCCTCAGGGAACGTTGGATATACTTTGTCCACATTTGAAGACGGCAGCCCCACGTATTTTTTTTCTCCCATAAACGGGCCTCGAGTCCCTCGCTATTTTTGGTCAGGATGGTAAAATTTGTGGTATTCGCGCTGTTGGGCATCCAGCTCATGTTTCACGTATGGGGGATTTATGACTTTTAATTTATAATTTTAATTAAAAATTAAGTATCAATAAATGGGAAGAAGGGTGACATGATGTGGATTAATTTTTTTGGACAGGAGGCGAACGCTGGGATGAACAAGGATTGCATGGTGGAAATGCAGAAGATGATGGCGAAACAGACCAAGTTGATAGTGCCCTGCATAGAAAGCTTAGGATTGACGACCCCCCAGGAGAAAAAGGAGAAGGCTCTGGTATCCATTTTTAAGAAAAAGAAAAACGAGCGTTTCAATTTTACATTCAGTCCCGACGAAATGATAAAGCTACAGTTTTTCCTTCCTGTGCCCATCATTTTGCAAGGGGTCTTTTATATCGACGGGAAAGTAACACGTTTAAAAGAGGTTCTTACTTACTTTTTGCAGTGTATCATGAAGTGTGTCATGGTCAAGGGACAGATGGTAAGTCCATCCATTTTTGGATGAGAAGGGTCAATTCTTGGGGAAGGGACATTTTGAAGGGATCTTGCACTAGGGGGAATTTGGAAGGGAGATCTAATTTTGGGTCTTTTTTTGCACAGTTGGCTCCTGACGGCGCTGTGGATATGGATCTGGCGCAAAAAATGATGGATGATCTTCCAGATAGTCTTAAAGCAAAGGCGACTGATGTCATTCAAGAGTGTGGACATCACGCCGCCGCCCTGGAACCTAGTGAGGCGTCCTGTGAAAGCTACCGAGATTTTCTAACTTGCATGTTGGACGTAGCATTGAAGGTACTTTATTTAGAGAAGACGCCCTGTTTAAAGGACTCCAAATTGGACACTTTCAATAATTCGGCTTATTTTTTTACTTTGCAGATGTGCAATGAATAAATCCTTCAAGGTCATCATCGGAAGAGATGGGTGTATTCATGTATTCTTTGAAGAGTAAACACAAACACCAAATACAGTTGTGCAAAAAGGAAAAAATTGTTCATTTTATAATAAAAAAAAATTACGCGCGGGAAAATTTGAAACTGTTGCATTTGATATTATGAATTCATCCCATTGAAAATAATCACTTATTATAATGAAAATAAAAGACATCAATTTTTTAAAGAAATCCTCTGCATTGGCATTTACTAAACAACATTTGCAATGGCGACATCTTTTGAATTTATTTTTAAAATACAAAAAACTCCGAAATTGCACAAAATATTAAAAAAGGTGAAAATGCGGCAACTGACCATTGACGGACACGAAATTTTCATTTAAAAACTTTTTAAAC
>JAHZNE010000730.1:0-11941 GCA_027744055.1 Callyntrura sp. NNG-2020
GGAAGTGTTATAGCACTTATATTTTAGCTTATCTATTCCCTCAGTTGGGGTAGATAACAGACTCTGGATGTGTAAAGGTGAATCGAATGGTGCAACAAAGCTGAATTGCTACGGTTATATATATCATCCTAAACATTTTTGGAGTTAGCAACTTACATTTTACGTCTTCAAATCTTAAAAATGACTGAGAACAGAGAGCAGAGGAGTATAATTTGGCGGAATAAATGGTATTATATTAGACCTGTTCCCACTTTTTGTTTGTGTACATAAACCTGAATATGTTCAGATGAGTGGAGGATGATGATGACGATTTAAGCGACTTTTAAACCACAGCAACAGCCAAACGGACAATAGAGCAGGGTAGATATATAAAAGAATTGAAACAAAAAACGACTAGTCAGCAGCCACTAGCCAGATTAGATACAAGGAAAAATGATATAATATACTACTTGTGGTATGAGGATAGAAATACAATAAGAGAAATGTACGAAAGCCATATATATAGAGTAGCACGTAGCAACATGAACTACCAAGATTAATTGGTAGGTAGGAGTAGCTCCCCTACAGGCCACGAACGGGAACCTACAGGTAGGTCTTTGAGTTAGAAAACAAAACAAAACTTGGTGTATATACGCACTAGTAGTTTTGTCACATTGAAGTACACACGTTGACTTTATAGTGTTATGTACGTGATAAAATTTTATTATGCTATGTAATAAGTATTAAAACTTGTGTTTAATTCCTACGTTACGTAATGGTCATGGTATATGATGAAATCAGTTGAAAAATAATAAATCATACCTTAAATGTTAAACTTTTACGGGTCCTTAGTGATTATTTGAAAATATTATGTACTACAGGAATAGCTAGCACAAATCAAGCAAATTATGCTTATTTTTATTTTTATGATCTATCCACAATGTTTTAATAACTAATATACCTTGAGTATCATTTCTTGTTTTATTTTTAATTTTATATGTCATGTGACGTGACACCTTTTATAAAAAAAATGTTCTTATTTTTACTTATATTTCAATAACCTCGCTGTAATGATTAATTAATGATGATTAATAACAGTATTTTCATTATCGGGGTCGGGGATAGCAGGATGGGATAGCCCACCAGCGCATGTATTCCTGCTTAATTTAGGTAACTCCAGTTTGTATAATTTAACTTAAGAGACAATGAAGGCGTTAAAATTGTGTCCCGTGGTGCCCACGCCACAAAATTTATCCTCTTTATCAGTTAAATAGATAACAAATAAGCTATTGTAATAGTAAATACTACTGATGACACGGTTATGTGTAATATGTCATATGTACGAATTTATCAAAACGGCGAAATATGTATAAAATATTTGACATATTTTACGTACGTATTTTACGTAGTCTAAATTGTTGAGTAAACAATTTAGACTAAAAATTGTTTTAAATTTCCGAGTTATGATGCAATTTGTATCAAGCAAGGCCAATGTGGGAAAGCAAAGTAATCAAACATAAATATTTACTAAGCAAACATTCTTTTGCCATTTTCCCCCTACCAGCTATAATGAATGGGTTCGTCAATTAAATGGGTTCGAATAGCCATGGCCTTTACCTGGAAAATCGCCGATTTTTCAAACAGTGGAAAAGCATTAAAGTCAAGCACCTAGATATTTGCAAATTTAAAAGTTTTAACAATTGACAATTTAAGTACAACCCATTGGACATAATACGTCTGGCTTAATAACTTTCATGACATAGGGGCATCAACTTTGAGTAAAATTTTATGGGCAAAAACGCGATCTTTCTGATTCCATGACAAATTCCATTCATTCTATGCAAAACGAAATTTTCCGTATTTGAATTTTGTTGAATTTAGGTTATTACTTAAAACATGCACATTTGCAATCATTATTTTTAGTGTTGAGGCAAGTATGCATTTATGTTATAATTATATTGTGCAAAAATTTGATATGAATAAATCGTGCCTATGTTTAAATATAGTTCTACAAGTATCTCTTACAACAATATACTGATATAAACAGAATAAACATCCTACAAAAGCTTCTTCTTTGTTTCACTTTCAGTCGACTGTAAAATTACTTTGGTATTGTATCAGCTTCTGAACTTTCTTCCTAATGTAACACATTGTAGGTAAATTGGTAATTTAATTATAAATGTGAATGCAAGCTCCCTAGCACAGACATTGTGGTTAAATGATTCTTCGTAGAATTATAAGCATCTTGGAATTTCCTTGAAATTTTTCAGTGTTTAAATCGGTTCTTTCACCTAATTCAATATTAGACATTACATGGCCAATCCTATATGAGATTACCATGTTGCAAACCAGTATTTCGTTGTCACAGGATGCATGATATGCAACTAACGGCAATCAATGGTGGCAGCTGTAGCTATGGTAGCCGAAATGATATGTATGTATAAATAAATACTACACGTGCCAATTTTTTAAACTTGAAACTGGCAATAATTACTGCAAGTCACAACTATTAGTAAACGCGTGTGTTCTTGTATAATTCCGTATATCTGTCCAATAACTACATTGACTAGACGCTAGACGATTGCATAATGCGTACCCTAACGTGCGTAGTACACCCAGGCAGTTTTATAAAATTCATTTTAAACGATTACAAACGCGTAGCTGAAAATTTAAGTCATTCCATCAAGCAAGTACTAGTACTGCTGACATAATCTCAAAATACACTACTCGAAAAATCAAAAACTAATTTCTTCGTAAAGCAGTGTTATGCATTTTTAACTTATGCTCGAAGCCACCGGGTCTTTTGAACGNGTCTTTTGAACGTACTGGCACTTGGTCAGATGGTTTATATGACGGATGGCTATTTCGCCCCTCGGTGGTTAATTAGTTTGATATTTTCGAGCTGGTAACGTTGTTTTAAACATCCCTTGTATCCACGATTTCTCTCTTTGTCAAGGACCCCTCTTATTAAAAAGGATAATAGCAGCACATCATTGGTTTTAATAGCTGTTTGATGAAAGAGTTGTATATTGGTCGTCAGGTCGTCGGTCATCACAATAGACAATTTGGACGGTGAAATGGGTTGGTGGGAGGGGTGGGAGGCAGGCGCAAGGGGAGGTGAACGACTAATTGAAATTGGACATCGTGTAAACCATCAACGGCTTCACTTGAGAACACATTAACGTTATTATTATGCATGCAACGGCGAGGCTATCGAGATTGGCAGCGGTAAAGTCAATGAGCTTGCTGAGAAATCGAGGAAGAATCACTTCCGTACTCAGGATCGGGAGGGCTCGGATTTTGGTTACAATTTGATTCAGTTACATTTACAGCATCGTCCTATGATATGTGAATTTGAATGGAACGGTACTGCACGCATCATGCACGGAAGTGTGAAACTCTTCGACAAGTAAAATTGCAGATAACGGTACGAATTGTTGGTAAATACTTAGGGTGAAGTATTAGATGACTATTTAACCGAGACACGGTTCCTGTTATGTTCAAATGTTCTTTCACATAAATATTAATTAAAAATAAATTACTAATGTATATTATCACAATAGCACATATCAATTATTTAATCTAAATTGTGTTCCTTATGATTGCAACTTCTTCAGGTCTTGTAGACATTTGTCAAGGGCTATCATTGTCGAGAATATTCCATCTCCGTTAATTCACTCCTGCCCCGCAGCCATTCAGTCGTTGGATTGCTTGACGTGTGACTTGTGACGTGTGACACGGTACATTAACATGTTAGTGTTAGCTCGTGGGAAAATGTTTTATTTAAGCCAATCCAAACCATTCAAATACTACAATGCAATGCTCTGTTTCTTGGCCAAGATAACTATTTTTGAATAAATGTACTATTTTGTTTTGTATTCATTTGAATGCTTAAGATGTAAGATATAAGCGGAAAGATACTGACTACTGACGTTATATTTTTTTTCACGCAATGGCTATTTGGTATTTACTACCTTTGCTTAAACAATAAACATATTGTAGTGGTTTGTTTACAATGTATTTTTGCAAAGGTTTATATGCATGTAACCATTTAATAAGCGTTAGTAAGTCAGCTATGAACAATATCAATGCCCGCACAGAATGAACGATTTCTCATCATTATAATTCCCTACCGGACGTGCATTTGACGTAGTACAGGTCATAAAAAGAAAATTTGTGTCTAATTACTAATTACAAATGCGATTCTGTCCAGTTTTCATGGTTAATCATAATCATCGTTTTATCAGATGAATTTAGTTTGATATGGTTTGCACTGCTTCTAAAGTGAAGTATTATTGATTATTATAAATATTATAGTAACTTGATTTACAGAGGAACAGGAACATTTTACTTTCGCAATTTAAAATGTTTTAAGAATTTAGGACTTATATCAGTGAATTATCTCGCTTAAGATTCCCGTGTAAACGTAAATTCATGTGGTAAGTATGTGCAAAACAGCCATTAGTGACGTACAACAAATTTTTAAAATCTGTATTTTATGCTTACCCATTGTGGTCGTAACTCCAACAAAGTTCACAACAACAACGGAGTTCTCTTAGCTTAAGAAAGTAGCACTGCTACTTGCAACGTTGTACATTATTATACGGTGAAAGGTATGCATATAGCATATGCCCCCGTCACCCGTACGCTTACACCACACACGCACGCTACGACTATGAGTAGAGAATAGAACTTTTGTACATATTTCTCTTTGTAAGCATACTCGCACCGCACATTTATGATGCAATTCAGGATGCAATTCATGCTATTTTTGGCACTGACACTCATGGAAACTCGTGGAAAACATCCAAAGAACTGACAATAAGATAGTAACCTGTCCGTGTGCGTGTTGCGTATGTGAGCATGACCTCAGGATACTACTAATTGACCTTAGACTAACAAGGAAAGGTCGCATAGTGTATGATGCTAATTTGGGTACACATTGGTAGTGTTGGATACGGCGAATTCAATGATACTAACATCAGCCCGGACTGGGGAATTGTGTACACTCCACAGGGTGATTTTGATGGAATCTTCTTCTTTAACTATACGATCCTGTTTGTATAATAAATTTCGGCATTTTTGGATGACATTGCTTGAATCTAGTTTATTGCTGGTCTGGTGACTGGCATATTTTCCAAATTGAAATGTCAAAAAATAAATGACTGTTTCTGACTATAAATATATAGCGTTTGAACGAGGTATTTGTGAGATAGTCGCATGTAATAAGAGCAATAAAATGCTATGAAACTGAGTACATTAGCAAATGTATCAATAAACAGTATTCAAAAGACATTTTATGTAAAAAAAATGGCGCAATGTACTATACAAACAGGATCGTATAGTGAAAAAGAAGATTCCATTAAAAACGATCTGTGGCGCGCGAACAACTGCCCAGTCCGGGCTGATGTTAGTATCATTGAATTCGCCGTATCCAAAACTACCAGCGGGTACCAAAATTAGCATCATACAGGCAAGACACTAGGCGACCTTCCCTTGTAAGTAGACATACACATGCGGGGATAATGATAGTTTTTTTTCTCTAAAACTATAATAACATTGATTGGAAAATGAGAGATGTACTCGGCTGCCCAAAACCGATGCTGCATACCTCCGGTTTTCCATCATAGTAATTTTCATTCTCAATAGATAAATATGTATGCAGCAACGTTTTCTTGGTAACCGAGTACATCTAACGCGTGTCATACAGACAAAATTTATCACGAGGGATAGACGCCAAATTTGGTACACAGGCACGTTATTGTGAACACGAAGAATGATGAACCTGAAGGTGGGCAAAGGCGTAGGGCATACATGACATTTTAATATATATGTACAGCATATACATTCAAATGCCCTGCAGCTAGTATATACCTCATATACAGTTATGTAACGTTTCAACAAGTTTGACACAAGCTGACTGACAACCCAAGTGATATTCAAAGGTAAAATATTGTTTAGTCCATAGCTCAGAGACGTTAGGTGAAGTCCGATTTTGGCTTGTATTGACAGGGTAGTTAACATATGTACCATAACCATAAACCCCTTTATATTATGTTACGTTATACAGTTTTCATAATCTTTCGATAGTTATTTTTCTCAGGTTTTTACACCCTTCTTGTTACGTTATGTTACTCCAACAATGTATATAAATGATTAATATATCAATAAGTATGCTTATTAGCTCTGTTAGTAATGATTAAGATTGCGTAAAAGAAAAGCTGCAACTTGCAAATGTTAGATGTAACGAGAGTACATGTGTACAACGCGATATATTGTTTTATTGGTATTCTCTGTAGAAGTGTAAAACAATCGACGGACTCTGCGCTAGTGCGCTATGTAACATTTTAAAAATTACACCTATCTGTAGAAGATATAGCCAAATCGTCCATATAAAGAAAGAAGATACTGGTTTTAAGAAAGACCGTTTAAAATAGCTTAATACGATTAAATTTTGACTTGAAGCTATCAAGCACGTAAAACCCAACATACATTATCAATTATCGACATTTTAATACTTTTATTCTTAAAGTTCTTTGTAGAAATAATAAAAACAAGTAAGCAAGTTTAATTTAAACTTTTAGTTCATTGAAAATACAACAGTAAAATACATCTTAAATAACAATCTCGAACAACATAAATAAAAAAAGAAGTACACATATATTTACAAATAAATGCATTATCTTTGCATTTTCATAATAATAGCCTAACCGGAAATACGGCGACACTTGCGTTGGCAGAGGAGAATAACATGCAAAATGTAGCTTACCTACTTACTGTGAACCAGGAATTAACACCATAAATGATTGTAAGAGTTAACTATTTTAAAACCAAGGACCTAGTGTCAAAGGGTAGAGTTTACATTCAAAATGCACAGTTTCATACATTACCATACATGTTGAATATATTACATGAGTAAATAGAAAAATGCACAACCTTCGGCGGGTACGGGTTCGCAAATAAAACAATACCACAAATACAAATAAAAACGTTGCTATTCACATCTGCCAGAAATCCTCGTTATCACCATCGCCTCCTTCACTCTTTGGCGCTGATATAGAAATGCTACTAGGATCCTCATCATCATAGCGCTCTTTATGTTTTGGTTGTTCTCTATTGGAAATTGTGGGGGCTCTTCCAATTTTTACATTCGACATACTCGCCTTGGATACATGATTATTGTGGCTAGATGATGTCGACTTCGAAGCCGCCGAGTTGCTTGTTGGCCGATCCTTTTGCCTGGGATAATCTAACACTCGTTCTTTTTTAGGCGTAACATTGTCTACCTTCGTATTCGTCGGTAATTCCACTGATTTGACTACAACTGTACCATATATTTTTGTTTTACTTAATGCTTTTGCAACATTTTTGTCGTTGTCGCCTAACGTCGAATTTGCTGTTGAATGATGATGGAAACCATTTTGCCGATGGCTACCTAACAGGGACCTGGAAACACTGATACTATTATCATCCCGCCCCTCTTCGTCGGACGACAACATTTTTTCTCGAGAAAGTGCTCCATGACGAATTGCCTTTTTCTCTAAACCTTCCCTGACATTTTTGTTTGACTTTAATTCAACACTGCTACTACTACTACTACCCCAAGCCGCCCGGAAAAACAAACTTTCCTCTTGGCCCTGCACTTCTTGAGAGATTCCTTGATCTACGTTGTTAGCTACCTTCTCTTTACTTTCCAATGATGCTGTTGCTACTAAACTTTCTTTTCTTTTCAGTTCTCGTGCAACTTTCACTGGTTCTCCGTAGGCAACTTCAAATATTGCATCAACTGGAGTTTCTGGTCTATCGTCGTTTGACTTTATTACTACATTTGTTTTTTCTCGTAAACTAACAGGTATAGGCGGTGATTGATAATTCGATCGAGGTCTACTAACTAAATCAGATTTGGGGTATATAGTACTATAGGAAGGCGAAGTTTGGCGCACTGATAATGATGTACATGCGCTTTGTTTTTCTGGAATTTGTTGATGGATAAGAGGTGCAGCAGAGGAAAAGTTTGAAGGGGTAGCAAGCATTGGAACTGGAGTTGTGGACATGTTTTGAAGGCAAGAATGTAGTTGTGAAAGGGACTGCCTATTCTTATTAGCCACTGCCGACATCATTTCAAGGGAAAGCTGCTGTGACAGTGACTGTCGTCGTTTTGACAACAACTCTTGAACAATTTCATCAACTTTATCGACCGCATTATCAAGTTTGACCACTCGTGCTTTTGATGCAGACAAAAAAGTATCTAAATCATTTGTGCTGCTACTCGTTCCAGTTTCATGCTTTATCTCTGTCAAATGTCTTTCAGGTATTGCTTCAGTTTGCACATTTGCATTACCTGAGAGCGTAGGTATGAACTTGGATGCTACCACTGGAATTTGCGTGGTTTGTACAAGTTGTCTTTTTAAGGTTTCAATTTCTTCATCTTGCTGCTCCATCCTGTACTGCAGGAATGCTAATCTATCTTGTTCTATGGGCGCTATGGTAGGCTGACGGGAAGTTGAAAACATTTCGGTGCTATGAGCATGTTGCGACGATTGTCGTTTCTTACAAGAACACTTGTGGTGAGCCCTTGCGTCCACGGATGTAGATTCGCCAGGCTTTGTCATCTAAATCAAAAGTTTATCATAGAGTAAAAGTAGTATGTGTTATCGAAGTGGCTTGTATCACTTTATTCGCATTTGCACACAATTGCACACGCATTTGTACTTTACTTTTTATCTAGCTATATGGCAATAAATAATGTACTTACCAATGAAGCAGAAGCTTCTAGTAGTTTAGGAAGCGCTGTGGGATAAAGACTATTGTCCTCGTCTCCTCGCACGTTAATCAGTTCACTTAATTGTTTCCTGCATTCAGAAAGTTTATTCTCTTGCTGTAATTTCTCTTCCAGCCACTGCATTCGCTCATTTTGTATTTTAGCATTTGCTTCATTCATTCTTCTTTGAGTATCGAGAAAATGCTCTTTCTCCTTTTCAATTAATTGCAGCTTGAGTTTAGTCTCCATTTCTTCACGGAGCTTAAGCTGTTCACTCTTTTTGAATCTGTACAAAGGTATATAGCCAATTAGCCAAAGCATTCTACGCCGTATCTTTATGAAAACTGACGACAATGTAAACATGCATGCAAATGTCAATACGGAAGTAGTTGGCTCTTACTTTTCTATGCCCTCTGTAATTTTGAACTCCTTTTCTCTGTCAAAATTTCTTTGCAGTTCAAATAACCGTTGCTCTACACCAATTAAATTTTCTTGCTCTCTACTTTCTTTTAGTTCGAGTGATGTTGTTTGAACCGCTCTCTCTTGACTGCATCTATTTAGTACAATAGATTCTCCAGCAATACCTTTCCTCTTTTCCGTGCCAATATCAACGATTCGTAAATGATCGGACGATTCCAGCGGCCATACTCCTAAACAATGCATGCTTTCCAGCAACGAGAAATTGTCATTGTCAAAATAGCACTTCAGAATTTGTCCACCAAGGCGAGAACTTGATTGTATACCCATTTCGTTAAGTAGATCTCCAGCGTCTTTGGAGCTTAACTTTCCATGCAACACTGTACAAAAAATTATGCATGAACAATGGAAATTGTCTCAGACATTCATGATTAGTGAATACCATGGAGATTAGTACATGTTATAGAACTTATACGAATATTTCAGTTTACCTTTGCTGGATTGCAGCTTGATAGGAGATTCACTAGCAAGAACAGAAAATGTGTACAAAAGTTTACGGCAGCGTAAAAAATCTTCCACGAGTTTATGTACTGTTGTGTTTGGTCCTTCGTTTTGAGAAGCCGCAGCCTGCAAATGCAGATCGGGCCACTCTTCTTGTAAGATTGACACCAATTTATGGCGAAGAAATGTTTGCAACTCCTTGAAGACTCCTCTCTTTTCAAAGCTGCATGAAAGACAAAGTAACAATCGTTCTTTTGATATATCGCTCATCAGCAGTAAGTAGGTAACCTTGTTGCCAAACTTTGTGCTCGACAATTTATACAGATACTGTAAACATTGCAATACATGATCATGATATACACGATATTTGTACGAACCATAGACAAACAGCTTTTATATATTCAAGGTCAGAGGGATTTGCAGAAGAGGGTATACTTCTTTTGACATCCCTAGAAGTTCCAGGAGTCTCTGCTGTTTCCTCCACATTTGTAGCCGACACCTGAGGACCATTGGGCAATTTGATGCCGCTTTCTCCCAAGAAGCCAATATCTTTTTCAGCAGCTTGATGTGTATTGCTATTGTTTTCTGTTCCATCGGGCTGAAGCTCATTAAGCAAGTAATTTCTGATGATTGAATCCAGCACACCTTGAAAGGATGTGGAGGACGAAAGTTCAAACATGTTATGTTGAAGAACACTAATAAACTTTCACACCTAAATTAAAGTTACGTCGTGGGAGATGCTAGTCCTAACCACGTTTATTTCCTGTCACCCTTTCCTTCCTGAACCCGTCACCATGTTATAATGATAAACTAATTACGTTCTAATTAAGCACAATATGTGATCGTATTTTACAGTTTGTTTATATTTAGTAGTGGCTTTACGTTTCATTCCTTTCCGTTCAGCATGGTACAATATCCTATCCTATTTGTGCATGAAAGTTTTTTAGAGTATACTGCCGTACCTATAAATGTTTGTTTTACGTTGGAAAATATTCTGTCTCCAGAGTGATAGTTTTGGAGTCGTTGCAGGAAACCATATCCCACATGGATAGGCGTATTCATGAACATTCATGGTAGACTTCCGTACTTCCGCTTACAACCCCATTTCCACCCCTTTTTTCTATAATAATGGCATGTAATGTTGTATTGTCTCCTGAGTTCTTACTACCATGTCACTAACCCATGACTATGTTTGCGTACACAGCGAAATATGAAAAGCTTCATATGATCACATATATTTGTTCAGTTTCTCGCTATGCAATTGTGGCTACTTCTGACAACCATAAAACCTATGGTCGCTAATATCACCGATTTTCATTACTTAAGCTTGTTACTAACAAGTGAAGTAAGTGATCTAAATTTTTGTAAATGGAGAAAATACATGGTATTTTAACGAGGAACGAAGAATGAAGATATGAAGATTTATGATAATAAGGACCATTATTTGGATTTTACGTAATATTGTAATTAATATAAAAAGTCAACGAATTTTGCTATAGCAGTATTTCAACATGATTCGTTGTGTCAAATTGTCAGCCATTCGTATTCGTAATACTTAATTGTAAGTATTTAATAGCCTTTCAATAATACCCTCGACACATGAAGAATGTAGTTCCCGTTACTTCCTGCTATCTTGTTCGTAAACATTTTCAGCAAGCAGTCGCGAGTCATGAATAATGAAAATATTGCCTTCCGTGGGTCGTCAGTAGACGCAATAAGCAATAAATACTACACTACATCTCATGTAAGGGGCATCGCGAGATTTGACATTTGACGAAGATATTTCACGCTGAGTTTTCGCTTCGTAACCGACCAAAAAGTAACTGATAGTCTGTAAGGCGACCATCATTGAACAGTGAAATGCAGGCCCTGCATTAAAAATAAATAAATTTGTAGCCATGGTACGATCTGATACTTATTTTGTAGGTTCTGAAAGAAATTATTTTGAAGTAAAAGTTGATGAAAACATCATTATATTAATACGAATGGGCCACTACTCGGTGTCCGGCCCGGTCCGGAATTTTTATTTCCGAACCAATTCTCATGATCTTGGTATCATTCGAACCGCATTCGAACAAAATGGGCGTTTGTAATAAGGTTTAAGAACTTGGAACACTTGAGCCTGTATTTAGTTAATTGCAATTAACTTGCAAAACTAAGAGAAAAATGGGAATTTTCAATATCGAAATAGAGAAAATAAGAGCTTGAAAGCAAAACCTGCATACCTCGAACACATACTAATATTAGAAATCTTATCAGCAATTTAAAATTTTATAACGGTTT
>JAHZNE010000731.1:0-12000 GCA_027744055.1 Callyntrura sp. NNG-2020
GTTTTCCCCTCTTCAGTGGAGAAGGCTTGTAGTTCAGATCTTTGCAACAACGAAGGGATGTCCTCTGTTCTCCCTTCCTCCATCCCGGCATCTCGTGGGGTATTGATGGCAATTGCCGTTGTGGTAACTTTTATGGCTGGCTTCTTCTCACGCTGAGCGCCGTCTCCACCCACCACCCATGTCGACGTCTACCTTTCTTCTCCGGATAACAGGCAAGATGAGAGACTTGTTCACTTCCGAATTACGAGCTCCGTTTTGTCATAATACTCTGTATATTGTAAATTTGTAAATGAAAGAGCAATGGTACCCAGCAGAATATTTAAATTTTTCATGAATAAAAGAAGACATGTAAATATGCTGACTTTGTACACCACTTTTTACATTTTTGGGGATTTTGTGGGGTAACGTACATCACCAGATGGTCCAATGTTTGTAAAGTTTGAAGGGAACTATGAAAGAATGACGGGTGGTACAGTTTCTGTAGTTCTAATAGTGCACCCTGCACCCTCCTAACATTAAGATATTGGGGGAAAAGGGGAGTTGGGAGCCAATTGTAAGTTTCATTAAATTTTACGGGGGAAAGCCGAGGACATCATCATGCCACGACGAAAAGGGAGGAAGACAAAGGACGTTGCAGATGGAGGCGAGGTGGAGGAAAATAGCACCAGCACTACCGCTGTACCTCAGGTGGAAGAAGAAGATAATAACCAGGTAAAGGATCTCTTGTTCGTGTAAAAAAGGTGTTGGTGGTCACAGGCAGGTAGGTGTGGGTAATGTACATTTTTAACGTGTCCGGTGTCGTCATGTTTTTTTTGGAGGACGAAACGACGAATGGGACCCCAAGCGTAAAAGAGCAACTACATGCCCTGTCTCTCATGTCGTTGAAGGGGGATCTGGAGTATGTGGTAATGTTAAATAAATTGGAAAAGGAAATGGCGACAAAGACTTTGGAAGCGATTTCGTTAGGGGTGAAAGGGGATTGTCCCGTGGTGGCCGCCAAGTGCAACCAGGTTATCAAGGAGTACCTGGAAATCACAAAGGATATCGATGTCGACGGGATTGGGATGGTGGTGGATCATGCCGAATTTGTGTTCCTGCTGAAGAGGTGGATCACCTCGAAATTGTAAGGGGACGATCAATGGGCATGACAGCTTTTGAATTGTTTTGATTTAATTAAGTTATCTTAATTAGTGCGATTATGTCTTTTTAGTAACGCGTTAAAATTGGAGGCTCTGTCTCTTCTTCGCGAGCTGGCGTCTAGCGAGAAATTTCCGCTGCACTTGGAGAAGATTAAGGGGCTGGGACTAGTCACGGACCTCGTGGGGCTACTCGCTTCCTCCAATGACGAAACGGTTTGCCAAGAAGCGCTTCTAACTTTTGGTGAGGCATTAACAATGTACGATTTCATTTTTTTATTTATGAGTCCTAATTTAATATTTAAAGACCTTTCGTCACATCTGCAGAAAGTCTATTTAAACACGACCTTCTCGTGCGAGAAGTTGTCTCCTCCCCCAAATTCCTCTTTTCTCTGACTAAGCTCACTAACCGGGATCACCACGAACCCTTCCCCCTTGCCAACCGCACCGCAAACCTACTCTGTACCCTCGCCCAGCACCACCGACAACACCTTTCTGTTGGGAGCGTGAAGAGTATGATGTCCACCCTGCGAGTCATGATGGACATCAAGGACACGGGGGTTCTCGGCCGGGCGGTTCATTGCATTGGAACTCTCTGTTCCTTCATCGACGGCGCCTTCGAAATCTTCCTTCGCGGAGGCTTAGTTCTCCGAGTGGTCGCCTTACTCAGTAACGACGCCGCGAAAGAGGCCCATCCCCAAGTGCGCATATGCATCGCCGCCTTTGCCAAAACGGAGGAGAAGGCGCTCACGCTCTTTAAACTGTTAAAGGGCACCACGCACCTGAAGCAGTTTTGGAGAATTTGGCTGGAGGACGGGGAAATGCCCACGCAAAAACAGGTAATCTTAAAGCGACACACCATATGCTCGATAAGAACGCGACATTGACCGATGCCGTTGTCTGTAACCCTTTAGGTTGGGGAGGAAGTCCTCTTGGTTCTTAGTGGTCTCGGCAAATGCCCCTACAACGCCACAGCAGCAAACGCCTTGATCAAGTGCGGAATGATGTACTCGTTGGTGCAATGTTTGAAATCAGAAGTGACGTAAGAAAAGATATCATTGAAGATGTCTTGTGATCGAAAAGTTCAAATTAATTGATTATGATTTCCGTTATTTTTAGAGGTGCTTTCAAGCAAGCGGCAATAAGCTGCATCGCTAAATCGACTTGCGATTTGACCCCCACCGAAAGGCGAGCTCTCCTCGACGCTGGGATCCTTCCCCTGTTGGTCGCCTTACTGCAAAGTGAGGACGGGGTTACCCTTACCATGTGTGTTTGTACCATTGGCAACGTTGTCCAATCCAACGGCCTTGTCCGGGACAAATTTCTCTCCTATGGAGTCGCCGACACCATCCTGAAACTCCTCCGAAAGCACCTGAGCAACCCCTGTCTTCTCAAGCCTCTGATGGCCGCCTTTCAAATGATCATTTCCGTTGGTCCCAAAGCCCCTTTGGAATTTTACCGGGATCTCCCCCGCATTTTTGACACACTTATTGAGCACTACACCGTCCGGTTACCCCATGATCCCGAGCTAGCCATTGCATTCCTCCTCGTGTTTGACGAATACACCAGTCACGGCGAGGACGCTGTTCATGAATTTATGGAATTGTCCCTTTTAACGAAGCTGTTGCCCTTAACGACCTGTCCCTTCGAAATGGTCCGCCAGGCCACGTGTACCATCTTACTAATAGTCTTGGAGAGCGCGACAGCTGCCCATAAACAAGCCATTCTGGATGGGGGTGTCCTCGTGCAGCTGTGTAGTCTCTTGCAGCCCTCCTCCTCCCTTTCCTGTCAGCTGGCGGCCATTAGAACGTTGTTGAGCCTCACTGACGAACCATTAGTATGTCCTCCCGTGCACCAGCACCTTCTTCAGAGCACCTTAATCCCGCTTCTGCTTCAAGGAATGGAGACGGTAGGATACCATCACCTAATTACAGTTAATTAATGCGTCTTCCAAATTACCAATTACTTGACTTTTATTTTTCCAGCATAAAGAAGACATCCTAGTGAGATCAGAGTTCCTCGGCGCCCTGGATGTGTGCATGTACCGCTATTCCCCGATAAAACCGATAGAGGATCCCAAAGAGAAAGTGGAAGACCAGATACCTCTAGAAGCTTGATACACATGAGCTTTTATTATTTAATTAATAATTAAAAATATGTAATTAGAAAAGCTGGTTTTAATTTTTCAAAAAAAATGTCTTTGAGCTGTACTCCCTAATTTTTCTTAATATATTGTTCACATTTTTTTATTCCGAGCCGTTTCACAATTAAATGAGGTTCGCTAAAAATAACTTTAAGTGGTGTGCCCTTAATAATAGTTTTCTTTTGTTTTGAACGGTGGGGGCGTCCCCAAATAAAGTAGAGAGACTTCCAGGTTTCCATACACCAGTCCTACTGCGGGGTACAGGGGGACATCCGTTGGTAAATTGTTGAACGCGATCCCAAAGTCCGTTTCGTTAACGGCAAAGCTCATTTCCCCCTCGTCGTAGTTAAGAGTGAGGCGGATAGTGTCCCCTGGCTGGGAGGGAAAAGAAACGGAAGAACATTTTTTATTAATTTTTGGGGGATCGCTAGAATAAGTTTAGGTGGGCTTCTTATAAAACTACCGTGTACTCGTATAGGTCCCGACGGGGATATTTCGCCATTATTTTTCCGTCGTGACTGAGGTTTCCCCAGATGATATCCCACCCCCAGCTTTGGTCGTCGTCCCCAATGAGACTAACATATCCTGCAGTTGTCGACAACGGTCCTTTGTCGGTGGTTACCCCCACGCTGAAGTGGGAACCGACTAGACCCCCTCCGCGGATCTCCCAGGCGTGATGCCCACTTACGACACCCATCTTGCTCCGGACTGCGTCACTCCGGTTTAACATCGCTAATCGGTGGGCGGTTACTTGGTCTTCGAGGATAAGCACGTTTTCCGAGCAGTGTTCCGGCGCGGGGTTCCACGTTCCTAGGAAGGCGCGCAGTTTTGCGCGGTAACTTTTAAAATCCCGGAGACAGCAGTGGTACAGATATGTCGGTGCTAGAAGTCTTAGGCATCTTTCTTCCCACAGAGGGTCTGTATCGTTTCCTAGTAAATCTTGCATTCTTGCCACCTTGCTGGGTGACACGGGACCCGTCGCCGCTTCTTGTAGGGTCAAATAATCGTTAAGATCCCCTTGAAGCACGGCCAAATTATCCACCTCCTCGTCGGACAAGACACACTTTCCCTCGGTTTCAACGGAAGCGACTCTCCTCCAGTCTGGAAGGAAGTATCCAATGATAATCTCCAAAATATTTTTGTTTTCATCCCACCTTTCTTGCTGCTGTCTCAAAGTCCCACCTCCCTGGCTGTTACTGGTAGCGACATTATTGTTCTGCCTATCCCGCAGGTAGTTGATATTTCTAGGGATTATCGGGTTCGAGAACGGAAGAATGGAATGATGACCAAATCGCAGGAGCAAATAGGGAAAGTGCAACTGGGAGATCCCACGAGAGCAAGATGGAGGACCTCCTCCCGTGTCGGTATCGGCCGTTTCCTCAGAAATCATTACTTTGGCGAGGGATAATTACCAGGCCGCAAGGAAGAAAATGGAGACGTTATTCCACAAAAAATTTAGTCAAAGCGAAAACATTTTATTTTTGTACAAAAATTCGGTACAACTTCTTAACTCGAAGGCAAAGGGTTAATAAAAGCGTATCAAGGATGATTATGATTATTTATTAATAATAAAAATATATTTGAAAGATATCCAACAATAAAGATGATAAGCCAGGGTAGCTACAGCAGCAGGAATCCAAGGAGTTTTTGTACGCGGGAGGATCGAGGTCGACTTTGAACCCACTTCCGGGCAGCCAGTGTCAACACCGCCCAGAGAATCAAGGTCATTCCCAAAAAACTGGAAGAAAGCGTAAATGACTAATTTGACGACAAATTTAGGTTAAATATTTGAAATAATTAGGTTTTGGCTACCTCTGCCAATTGGAAGGTTTGTCCATGTACCACAGACCCCAGACGTGTAACATGGGCACGAACCAGACGCGAGCCACAGCAAAGATTCCGACCATCTCGGATTTGAGTGCGGCGGTGAGTCCCGTCTGCCCGAGAAATATGAGCACACATAGGATTCCTGCCTGCAGGGTATCTTCCGAACACTGGGGGAGGGACCAAAGGTCACGGTGAACGTAGTACAAATAGATTCCCCCGGCGACCCCGGTTAGGCCGTAGGAAAACGTGACCAGAGCAAAGTGAACGTGTCGGAGGTGACGGAGAATCAGAGGAGCGAAGACACCTTCCAAGAGCAGTGCCCCGATAGCAAGGGAATAGCCGTAAAGGGAGGAATTGTCGAAGGCCAGGAGGGGAGGGACTAAGCAGCCAACGCCGAAAGACACCAAAATGGCGATGAGAAAGGGTATCCACCCGATCTTTTCCCGGAGGAAGATCCATGCCAGGAGGAGAACAGGCACAGGGCTCATCCAAGTGAGGAAGGTGACTGTGTCGGAGGGGATATAAGAGCGGGACCATAGACCCAGTAGGGCAGCGGTCCAACCGAAAATGGCACGGAGAAAGAGCAGTAGAGTGGTGCCGCCCCGACTGTTTACCAGAGATGGAGGGTACAGGGGATTTGTAAGGGACACACTTCGCATTTGGCAGGGGCACAAAAGTACGATGAAGGAAGCCCAAAAGAGACCTTGGGATGTCCACGCGAGTAGTGTATACGGGTGATACCGGGATGGTGTCCAGTAAAGCACCAACGCCGCGTCTGGCGTCAGTAGGGCAGTGGCTAAGGATAAGCAGGTGGTGGCGACCACCGTCAGGAATATTCCAACAAGGGGGCTAAACAGCCGGCCAAGGACTACAGAACAGCCATCTTTCGTCTGGGGTGCGACTTGAGCTTTCACTTCGATTCCGACATCGCCTCCCACCGCCGCCAACTCCTGATCTCCTCCTCCACCACTGTAATACACAAAACTGGTGCGGTCCAACTGTCCCCCTTTGTCGTTTTCTTTTTCTGAATCGGAACTTCCTGTCTCTTCCTCGTGATTACTTAAAAATGTCACCAACTCCGCCGACACCGTGCTCCCCCCGTGACCCAACTGTATCGCAGACAAGTACCGCTGCATATCTCTTTGATCAGGCGAGTTATCATAATACTGCCACCCTTTCACCAGCTTCGGATTCGAAATTATCGTGGCGCCAATACTATGTGGCCTTCCAGAGGAACGACGACTCCCACCCGGGATGGATGAGTCAGGAGGACGACGCCGAGGAACAAAATGGGTTGTATTACTCCGAGCTTCAGCGTCATCTGGAATCCTTGGTGGTGCTGCAGGTATTAATTTGAAGTTCATTTTTGGTCACTTTCAATTTGTATCGAGATCAACTTAAATTATTTTGTCCGTCAAAACGTTTTTATGACTCATGAAGACCAATATACTATTTTTTATCCATCTTCACTCTCTCGGTCTCCATTGCTTGAAAAAATAAACTGATACACGTCAGCACCATCAACACAACAACACTAACACTGATGGTACACTTGCCCAAAAAAATAAATAAATCCTTCAATACAGCCAGATATTATCTGGTAGAATTTGCATTATCTACATTTGCATCATACAAAACAGATGCGCGAAATTCCCATTTCCACACCATGCCAAGTTATCAAGAGATTTGCACGTCGTTACACCATCACCGTTAAAAGCAGATTGATGTAATACATCCAGTCTCACTACACGCGATAATAAAAATTACATTAATAACTTGCCACGTAGAGAATGTTATTTATCTACTTTTGCATCAAAATGCAATTTATTTAAACATACGACATTCCTTTAAAATTATAAATAAAAATGTATTTAAAAACGCAGTATGTCACAGTGAGTCAGTCACAACTAGTCAGACGAACTTTCAGGAAGCAACACTTCATACCCCGACCGAACAGTACCTACTACTGGCTATTGCCAATTTACACTATATCTGTAGCAGTGTTCACTAAGAAAAATTGTGTTGGATGTCCCCTCGGGCAAAAATAAATGCCACCATTGAATTCAGCGACCCCGGTTTCCCTATAAGAGAACGGATTACTGACCTCCGTTGTTGAAAGGTTTCCGAGATATGACCTCATGAGTAAATAGGGAAAATGGCACGAGTCCCACGTAGCCCCAGTCAACAATTCCGACTTTTGACTAAAACTACACTACACTCTACTACGGAAGCTAGTAATAATGAAGGATTCGATATTTTGAAAAATAAGATTTTGTTAGTTTTGTTCATGTCCATTCGTAACGGTAACCGTTACAAATTATGTTTAAAATTAATAACGGATTCCATTAGTTGCAACGCCACTTTACGTCTGCTTTTTATAACAAAAACACGATCCAAACGGATCCATAAAATTGAACGCAGATTTACTGATCGATGCGATAGTCGTACTGTTTGCTCTAATGATTATTGTACAAACATATACACCGGCACCGGCTATTTACGCGTACCGTAATCGTACTTAATAAGAACCGGGTTTCCAAAATAGCTCTACAGATCATGTGGCACCGGCCCCCACAATAAAATATTTAAAATTTCACCAGGGGTGGGCGCTTGTGAGGCTGATGTTTATAAATCCCTGTTTCGGGCATCTTTATCAAATAATATGGTCAGTTATAAAATTAAATTCCGGCTAGTAGAGGGGAACTTCCAAGAAAGCATGCGGCGATGGCGGTGTCTGGGATGGCGCCCCCTTCTCTATCTCTGTGATTATTTTCGCTGTTTTCTTTATCTTTCTTCGCTCTTTACAGCTTTTATCTTATCGATTGTCACTCCCTGGAACTGGAACAAAGAAGGCAAGTCAGTAAGAATGTAATAAAATAGCAGGGATGAGGTAGAAGTATTGCAAAGCTGATATACATTGGATAAGCTAGCAAGATAAGTCGAGCATGTCTTGTTTACAGGCGTGTTTGTGTATGTGTACATTTTGTGAACAAGATAAACCGGGCTTGGCTTGATTTCTGGCAGTTTTACATGTGTACAACTAAATGTAAAAAGCACGCATGTAAAATGAAAATAATATTTATGTCGATTATTTAATAAGAAGGTGATCGCTAGTTCGAAGTTACATTTAATTATAAATATAAACATGTACTCTTAGTATTGGCCGGCTTCCCGTCATCAATGAATGGTCGTTTTTATAAGGCGGTTGCCTCCACATAAAAAAATATGCGAAACCGGCGGTGTGATCAACTGATCAACAACAACAACAACACAACAGGTCTTTATGAAAATGATTGAAAAGGGAAGGGCATTCGGACGTGGTGGATGGGTTGGGGTTAGGGGGTGTGGGTGGTGGTGGGTGCGTGCTTGTTTGTTTATAGAGAATCTTTTTATATCAGCACTACTATTTAGCATTGAAGTAAAAAATTAAAGCTTGCAAGTTATATTGTTAAAATTTTATTGTTCCAAATGATATACAGTGTATTATGTGTGTGGCAAAAAGAAATTATAAAATGCCGTTAAAATAATTGTTGCTAATTAAAAATAAAATAAAAAATAAAAACCCGATTCAACAATCAGCCAGTTTGTCATGATAAAACAGTCTACATTTTTGTGCTAATTAATTAAAACAGTCATTATCGTTTCTATTAATAATTATAATAATTCTAATAAATAAATACTACTATTAAACATAATTACGCATTTTTACTTGTTTAAAAAGAATGTTTAACAGAGATTGCTCGCAGATACGTGATAATTTACAGTATTTAACGGTGACGGTTACAGTTCACTTTTTCCTGCAGCTTTACTCGTCAGGTGAAATCGCACCAAGTTCTCGACTCTTTTACATCCCGAGTGAGAGTACCATCCTTTCCCCGCGGGCCAGTACGACATTCTATCCGCAATTGCCACCACGTCCTTGGACGCAAGTCTCGGATTCCGTTCTGCAGACCTTTCTGCCAAATTACGGGCATCCCGCTCTATACACCTTTCAACGTGCTGCCGTTCCAGAGGTAAAAACGGAATGAAGAGATCCACCAGAATGCGCTCGATAAGCTCACTTTTGTACAGACCTCCAGTGCCCGTGGAAGAATTGGAGAAGGCTTCATTGGAAAGTACCTCCTCAAAGTCCCTCAGATCTAAAGACTCTCGATTTTTCTCGAGCTCTTTAACATTAACCGTGATCTCGTTAATTTTGTGAGCTCCTTGATTGCTCAGGAAGATAAACAGGGACTTCTTCACGGTAACCCCCTTCTCCAAATTCCCGATACTCTTGATAAGAGGGGCCAGCTCATCCAGCAGTCCCATGGGAAGTTTGTCCACCTCGTCAAAGACGAATAAGGCACGCTCACACTTCTCTGCGGTGCTTATCACTTCTCTTTTCAATCTCTCCCGGTACTCCACAATCTTACCCGGGTCGGGAAAATGGTACGTGGCGGAGTAATACTGAACATAATCGCTTTTCTCTCCCTTCTCAAACAACGCCTCAATTATCAGCTGAGTGGAGAACGTTTTTCCGGAACCGGGCCACCCATGTAAACTTATAACAGTCGCCTTCTTGGGGGAGGTTTCCTTTAGATGCATTCCAACCGTGGTAAGAATCGCCTTCTTGGCTACATGTTGTCCGAACAGGTTTGCATTCAGCGACTTCCTCAGCTGTTCCGTTGCTTCCTCAGCCCCTCGAACCCAAGGAGGAGAACACGTTTCATGATTTAGCCACCGCGTTACTCTCCCAGGAAATATATCTAAGAATCCGGCGCTGGCACAGGGGACAAACTCGACTGAAGAAAAGGCAATCACAATTGTTATCAATAAACTACCGGCGCTGTTGTCGTTATAACAGGTCATCCTACTTCCGTCTACTATTCACTTTCCGCTCGTCTTAGAGCTCCGGTCTTTCCCCTTGGTCAAGGAATTTTCAAATCAGTCAGTCGGCCTTCAGTTCCTCTACAAACAAATGCAAAACAAACTGTAATATATCCCTGAATGTTAGTCCATTTCCATTTGATCAATTAAATAGTTTAATTCAACCGATTTTAATTACCAACGCTTTGACCCAATAGTCCAAAGAGGAGCAAGTGCCATGTGCCATCAGCATGCTTCTTTAGGCACCAAACTAATAATTTGCCAGTTAAGCACTTCGACACCATAAAACCAAAACAACAGAGAAACAGATGATCGTGTCATCATGTTGAATGAAATCCAGAGCTACGCGGCGCCGCTGATAGTAGTGAAGTGAAGAGTGAAGCCAATAGCGAGAGAGAGATACACAATGCACACCGGATACCGGGTCGTTCCGTGACTCTCGCCACCGTTGTTGTGTCTATGTTTAATTTATAAAAATAAATTGGACAATTCCTTGCTAATTACTAGTAATACTGGCGATTAAATAATTAAGATCAAAGCCGCAATGTTCACCAACGTCGTCAGTTATGTAATGTTCCTCTTCCATTCACCTCTGTGATCTCTTGGAGATGAGGTGATTCGACAATAGATCACGAGTCACAATGATGATAAACTGATAAGAATCAAGACTGACTGATGTAACTTCAATTATTTTTACATCAATAAATGCACCGAGGTATTTACCACTGGTAATCTCTAACGTAAATTGTACTTTCATGCTCATGCCGTTAATGGTAGTTTGAAGTTTGTGAATACTTTTCAACACAAAGTACAAAGAGAGTTGGGCCGCTTTTAAGTACCGCTTTTTATGATGGGTCGGAGAAGAAAGAAGAGGATCATAAAACTAGTTAATCCTCCGGATGAGGGGGGAATTAAACAAACAGCAGGCGCTAGCTTTGATGCTGGGCGAGTTTTGTACAGCGAAGCGTTTGTTATTGTTTGAAGTACCAGAAGGTGGCTAGGTCGGGTAATTTAAAAATTTTGTTACATAAAGAGTAGTAAAACAGTAAAAGTGGGCAATTAACCAGTTTATTGTTTACTTTTATATTCAATATTACAAGAGGAAATGGAAAGCTAAGCAGAAAAATAATTATTATTGTTGCAGTAAATAGGAGCTGCGGTGGGAGGCAATAAAATTGGTTTGAAGTAGACACGTACACCGCATAGTAACTAACTGTACCAGCATCATATCACAAAGAATGTATGATCACATGTTTAAAGAAACGTTGGACGTCACAACAGGGGGATTATGGGGTTATCGGGAAATAGAGGAAAGGTAAATGTCCAGAGGGAGAAAGGAGAGGGGGGCTTTGGAGAAGTATAAAAATGCCGGACGCTGGGGATACAGTCACAGTCAACAGAGTTTCTCCCAACACCAAGTACTACCAACATTATCATTGTTCGAAGAAAAGAAAAGTTTGTGATTTTTTGGAAATATCCCGTAGAAATCATGAAGTTTCTGGTGTCAGCTGTTTTGCTGGGTTTGGTAGCCTCCCAAGCTACTGCCCGAGTCCTGCAAGTTTTGCCCACGGTAAGGTTTTATTTTGTATATTGAAAGACATCAAGGCAGCTGAAGTTGGAAGTGGTAATTTTAATGGGGAATTATTATTATTATTGTTAGGAGGGTTGCGGAGCTTCCATCATGCCAGTGGAAGGTGGCAACGATGCCATTGCCATTATGCCAATTGAAGGAGGTGTTGGAGGAGCTTCCATTCTTCCTATTGAGGTTGGAAACGAAGAAATTAGCATTCTTCCAGTGATCAACCCAGGACAAAACAACAAGCTCCCAGGAAGCGGCATGGAACTCCTTCCAGTCAAGCAAAAGCCAGTTCCATCCAACAAGCTCCCTCCAGCACAAGACCAATCTTCCGTTGGAATCTTGCCCGTTGATGGTGGTAACTACGAAGCTTCCATCCTCCCCGTCAACCCAATTTCCATCCTCCCAGTCAACCCCAAGCCAGTTGCATCCAACAAGCTCCCTCCAGCACA
>JAHZNE010000732.1:0-37513 GCA_027744055.1 Callyntrura sp. NNG-2020
TAGCTTGCCGTAACTTGTGTGTAGGTACTTGTCTTGTTTTGTATCCGGGTGCCGGATAAATTTTCAATATCATTAAGAATATATAGAAAGGTAAGTAGAAATACCACCGCATAACCCACAACAAAATAACATCAACAACCAAAACAGAAAACAGATCTAAGAAAATGCATCATTTATTGGGTTTACCGTACTAGGAGAAAAACCTGAATATAAAAATGAAATGAAGATGGAAATGAAAAAAAAATCTATAAAAAAAGGTTCGAGAGAAGGGGGCGTGGATTTCATTCTTTTATTTGCGACGAAATTTATGACTCAAGCGCTAATATCTTTTTTCGTTCCCTTGAACAAAAATCCCTTTCTTCTTTCTAAATTGCTATCTCTCCTCTCCACCACTTGCTCTCGTCATCAAAAACAGAAACTGTAATGATGGAACTTTATGTGTTAAATAAATTTTATGATTTTTTCGAGCAACCCATCATGCACAAAAAAAATTTAACGCTGGAAATTTTTTAACACAGAAAGTTATTACTAGCAGCGGCAAAAGGTATAGGACATTGCAAGTACCTGTGTTTTAAAGAGGGTAGGTGAGAGAAAAGAATGATTCCTTTTTATGCACACTACGCAGTACGCACTATAGTCATTGTTGTACACTGGTCGCTATACTGGAAATTATTTCTCATCGACCATTCCATCTTATATGTCGTTGATTTCACACACACACAGAAGATGTCTGGTATTTTGCAAATTAAAAACATTTTTCCCACATGCGATGTGAATACGTAACAACTAATCAAATAATGAGAAATCCTAGAATGGAGCACAGGAAATATTAAACGGATAACGGCCATTTAACGTTGTTTTTTTAAACGTAGTTAATATATATACGTATTCAAAAATAATGAGTTGTTATAATTATTGGATTATTACGTTATTGTGGCAAAAATATCTTGGTTAATTCAGGATGTGATACATATCATGGAAAAAACAGTGATGAATACACAATTGCGTTTTAGTAATGAAAAACATATACTACGCTCTGCGTATGTTAAAATGAAACGCAAACATGAAATTTTCAAGAAAAAAAGTATTTAAAATGTACGTACGTTTAAGTGAATTATAAATCCCGGAATACGTTGTTCGCCTGCTTTATACCCATTTTCTTGGGGTTTTTTTTCGTGATATCACATTCTTCATACCAAAAGGTCTATTACTTCCAAACCCCCTTTTACGTTTACCAGCACACACAGGTGTATACAGATTATGATACACACAGGCAGAGGCAAAAAGGCAGGTAAATAAGAGAGAGATAGAAAAAAGTGAATTTCAAGAAACATGAAATGAATATTCCCGTCATCATCAAACACATCATCTTCCTTTCCTAAACAACGTTGTTGACAGGCAGAGGCAAAGAGGCAGGTAAATAAGAGAGAGATAGAAAAAAGTGAATTTCAAGAAACATGAAATGAATATTCCCGTCATCATCAAACACATCATCTTCCTTTCCTAAACAACGTTGTTGGTATAATTCATACACAAAGTTTTTATATCTGTTCCAAATATTTTATACGTTGGTACCATCATCGTTACGTACAATGCCAGGTCGGACACATTAAAACTAACGACAGAATCCCACCTTATACCTGAATATTATCATTATTACGATTATGATTATTACTATTACTTCTCTAGTTGCATGATTACTATCCTGAACAAAAGCATTTTTTTCTGTTTGCTCGCACAAGCACTTTCGTACAGTTTGTGTAGAACGACGATGTGCGCAATCGTACAAGCATAATTTAAAATTACTTTCGGGTTTGGTATGATGAGGATATATGCACCTATATCATTTAAAATATTAATTCTTTGCTGATGCTGACTAGACTGACGACGAGCAAGGAGATGATGATGGTGATGACGATGATGATGATGATGATAATGACGACGACGATAATGTAAGACATCAAAAATAAGAACTATCCAAACTTGGATGTGATGATGATTATCTTACTTATTGTTATTATTATTTAGGGAGAAAGGTGTATATACTATCAACATACTCGTCTCTCTACATTTCATAAGTTACCCACAAACAGTAGAAAAAATGGAAGAAGCAACGGTTCAAAAGTCCTCTGACATGTCTTTTGAATGAAAAAAAAGAGATCTAGAATTGAAAGTCTCAATTCGAGATCTACCTATGAGCAAATCAACATTAATGGTTATTATTATCACCCTCATCCCCGTTGCCCATATACGTGCTAGCTCCCTCTCTCGCCATCTATAAAAGCAACTTAATAATATATAATAATTTCGTAGGCATTCCTTCGGTGATGTACATTATGCAGATTATATTGACATCATCATAATGCGCATCATCTTATTATTATATTTTCGTCTTGAACTGTTTTTCGAGTCAAAGTTATAAATATTTCATGAAATGACCCTTAATTATTACTCTGATATGTAGCATGTTGTATCATGTGAGGCATTACATTCTACATCTAAATTCGTCTGGTGGTGGTGGTGGTGGTTCACAGGTGAACAAACACACAAGTACACATTTTGAACGTTACGTTGAATTCTGTTTTTTACTAAATGGATGAATCTAAAAGAACTACAAACAACGTTTGTGGCAGCAGCAGCAGTAGTAGTAGAAATGCTCTGAAAAAATGTTGATACTACCTAACAATAATAATAATAATGACATGATGAGCATATATTTGTAGGAAAGAGAGTAAGTCAACCATATTTTATCTGAAGAAATTATTGTGAGCATGCATGGACGAGAGAATGAGAGGAGGTATTTATATTGTGCGTCTACGAATGTTATTGGTGCTAATGCTACATGAGATGAGTCATTTCTACTACCACTCTGCTGTTGCCCCACACTCGATTTCCTCTTTCTGCAGAAGAAGTAGCACGTCTATATGGCATTACATCTTCATCACCATCATCAACATCATCCTGTGTTCATCATCACTACTACATGTATTATCAGTGAACAAGAAAGGAAAAGAAGAAGAAGCAGCTAAAAACAACATAATAACAGTTCACCAACATCAATTAATGCAAATGCTTTCTAAATTTAAAGTAATGACAATGATGATGATGGAAGGAAAAGGGAAGATTTCTAGAAGATGAAATAGTGTATTAACATTAGAATGCTTCTGCGAATGTAATGCAAAGACCCACGGTTAATAATAACAATAATAATAATGGTAATAATACATAAATTAACCAAAGACGATAAAAAAAACTCGGGGCCAACTCACTCAAGTATACATTGTTTCATACTGGTAAAATTGACGAATGTGCAATGTGCACCAGTACTATCATCACCACACCAGCCCCTCCACCACCACCACCACCACTGTATAATCATCCTCAATATAGGTATACGATGATGATCATCGTCACAGAGCACGATGCCGCGATGGTTATGCATCATCCCAAGACACCGCCATATTTATCTTTGATTTCATATAATAAAAAAAATAAAATAATGTTTCGTGCACACGCAAATGATGATATGCAAAGGAGAGAGAGATGAGCGAACGAGAATGAGCATAAAAACAACTTTGCCTTTTGAGTGGAGAGATGATGCTGATGTTAATAATCATAAAGTAATATTCAAATGATGATGTTGATGAGTTGTACGGCTTCTGTAACAAATAGGTCGTCGTACGTAGCCATATTTAATAATGCTGCACACTACAGTTATCTTGCTTCCTTCAATGCCATACAGAGAGAGAGAGAGAGAGAGAGAGAAGAAAAAATTGTTTTGTACCCAAGAAGTGTATAATACGCTGAACGAAGAAATATGAAAAGAGACGGGCTTTACCTTATGACGGCTACTCTTGAGTAGTGTGGTATATGCGACAAAATAAGGCACAACTTCATAGAAATATTATGCTAGAAGAGCCATGTAATTTTCGCTAGTTCATTTCATGCCACAAACGTTGAAGAAAGTTGATATAGTATTAGAGACAGCAAACAGAACGACACGGCATTTAAAACGCAACATCTTATTCATTTATCAAGTGGGGGATACAATTTATATGGACGTCTTCTGAGCACTCACAACAAGCATGTATGGGGATGAATGTAGCACTTTATTGTTATTCAGAGGCAGAAGTACATAGTCATATGATAATTAGTCTAATAATAATAACAACAATCATGCCTTTATCCTGAGATAATTATGAAGAGTGGCATGTAAAGTGGATTTTTTTGTAGAGTAGAATAATTATAATATAATGGGCTATCATCAATGATGAATGCATGCGAGCGCGAAATATTAATATAGGTACACGGGCAGAGAGTGGTACAGAGTACAACCTTATTCGTTTGACTTATTCAATTAAGCTGAACTACTGATTGGTATTCGACTAATTAGTGATTTCTCGTGAGCGCTATTGAAAAATTGTAATTAGTAATAAGAAATTTGTATGATGCAGAGGCACCCTCCATTATATTTTTGTGACGTTGATAAGCAGTGTTTATTTAGTACTGTATAATACGAGGAATATTAGACATACTTGGGTAAATGTCCGCTTGCTCAGAGATTTTTATTATTTTTGGTAGAATTAGCAATGAAATTTTTGCTCGTATGGCTGGGAGTGAAAACGACCGTTACCTACGTATGTGTAAGTGCAGTGCACCTGCCTTTCTGCAGTATGTGTAATATGTATTGTCTTGTTTACCCATTTCTGCGCATTCACGTTTTACCTGCCTACTTTTGCTTTATTTTACACAGTTTTGCCTTATTTCCCCTGCATTATCTACAGCTTCATTATTTTGTACAGGTCGAGTTATTATTGAACAATCCGATTTCATGTGGAATGTTGTATTTTTTTCCTACGTCAGAGACTACATCGAAAAATGATGTCTCCTCATCCATACTAATTTTCGGGCGTATGAAACCTTACGTGGCTCATTTTGAGCATTTTTCATCACGTAATGTAATATTCCATTACAGCATATATCACTTTTTATATTTATGCAATTTGTTCGATATAAATAATCAGCCCAATGAAGCCCTAATAGTGATTATAATGTAGTCTCTCTCTCTCTCTCATCCTTCATTTACGCTTGAGAGGTAACAGTCTTTCTCGCTTTATCGTGAAAGTCAGCACCAATAAAGCCGAACATCAATAAACAGTCGAGTGTATTATGCTGAAGAGTACAAAAACCCTGTTTACACAGTGCATTACAACAGAGTTATTGACAATATGACAATAATAATTTTTTTGTGTCACATAAAAGTGAACAAAGTGATTTGATAGTTGGATTGAATAGATTGAGTCGTCACTCCCGACAATAAATTTTGTTGACTTTTACTATACCGAAAAAAAAACCTTCATATGTAAAGGTATTACAATACTTTGATGATGAAATCAAGTCACTCACAAAATACATACACATGATGCCTCCTCTATACACGATGAGAAAGAGCTTTATTATCACACATTTGACTTTACGTGCCTGTCACTGTATTAAGTAAGCTGCACACATTATTATTACACGATGATATTAACACATTGTACTACTTAATGCCATTAAGGAGCTCAGCAGATAAAAAAATCAGTAGGTATAATAATATAATATGGCAGTTGGGTATTATATTCCATGCAATGTGATATTTAATTTGGGGGAATGCAAATATTTTGATACAGCTTATTGATTCCCGACAAATTTTGTTTGAACTTGAGAGATTTCCTTTCTCAGCTCTCTCGGGCCATTGTTTGCACAACACATCATCAACCTGACATGCACACCGCACCGCAAATGCTCACAAACTTACAATAGCCAAATCCAGTGTGATGTAGGCAGTACAACGTTTTCTATATTTGATCCTTTCATATTAATTACATAAAGCAAACATTCCGTTCAACCTCAGCGCTAAATGACATTTACGTTGAGGAGTTGCGTACTTCACTGGCTGTGTGGTACATCATCGAGTGAATACTAAAAGTTATCGAAGGAATATATATCTGCATTATACCGTCATATGTAGGCATTTCCGTACGCAGTAATGAATGATGATAGATTATAATATTTATCCGCCCATTTATACAACCCTCTCAGGTTTTATTCCGCATGAATAATGACAATACAATTGATAGAAACAAATTAGCCATTATTGTCAATGTACATTTTCAAATCTTTTTAATGGCTCATTTTGAAAGCAGTTTTATCATCATCACATCACACAACCTCACACTTTACTCTCTCTCTCTCCCTCTCTCTGCTGCACAGCTTTATTCGATTTTTGTCCCATATACACGTACACTCTAACTGACGCTGACTGACACTCCAAAGACTCAAACCATTTGTGAAGTCCATAAAATTGTATTGACATTTCGTATGATGATATTAGACATAATTTAAACACAATTTTTCACGCTTGTAGCCTTCTACATTCCTTAATCTCATCAATCTCTAATCACATCCACTCAATTGACATATCATTTATATTTAACAGCACAATTGTAGTATGAGCTGTAATTCCATTCCATTATCTTGTTTCTGCCTGCTGAAAATATCACACACTCTCGTCATATATCAATTATTGGCGATGATGATGATGACGATGATGATGCTAACAGTGACAGTCAGTCATTTAGCTTTTTTCGCCAGCCACTCCTCTATCATAAACTGGCCAACATCTATATTTGTGTTGTTTGATGAAGGTATGTTCATACTCATACCACATCCCTTTTGCCCTTTGCCGTAATGGCAGTCTTTTTAAGCCGCGCGATACGTTATAAAAGTAGATATCGACGACGACGACGATGATGATAATGATACTTCAGAGTTGTATAGATGAGGTTTGGCAAGATGTGTTTTTAATGGAAGGATATATCACTGTCATATCATTTCCCGGCCCAATTGGCCCAATCACCCAACTCATCATCATCCTTCCCTCCTCAAATTACTAATAAAACCTAACGATCCAATTTATCTATTGCGGCTCGCTTTCATTCCTCCTCACGTCTGCAGAGCAGATGAAGCGATCTTGTTGTGATCTGCTCCCCTATAACAAGCTATCCTCTCCAGGCGGACTATAAAGCCGTTTTGTACGCGTTCACTAGGCCTCTTCTTTTACATTTCAGCTTAAAGTTTACATCCACCTATATTTATACTCGGTTTCTTAAAAAGCATAGAAACACCACCACACTGTAGGGGCTTACAGTTTAGACATAACAACAACAACGGTAACATTTATGCGTCCGTGGTACGAATTACCAAAAATAGCGCCGAAGAAAGGAATATAGTCATTGGGAGGACTCACATAAGACAAGCATGGAACAAATTTTTACTTTCTTTTTACTATTTACGTATACGCGTAGCCTGCACATAAATATGGGTCTACCTATATACAGTTATGTGCATGGCGCACGAGAGAGGGGTAGATGATGTAAAAGTTCGGAAAACTGCACTATTTTCTGCTACTGCCAGCATGTTTCTGGCTATAGGGGTAAAGGTATAATAAAGCGTGTCACGGCACTTGAGCCGAATTGGAATCCACTGGCTAATGATATTAGTCTACATTACAGAGGCTCTCGAGCAATAATCCTTTAATTTAATAGACTATCATCCAGCCCAACCCCGCGACCTCTTGCTTGTCGACCCCTTCCAAACAATCATCCTCTTTAGTAATATAGATGCATATGGTATATACTATATGGGGAGGAAGCAGATATGTTGGCAAGCTTATTAATCTTGGTAGCATTTTGAAAGAGGGCAACTTTTAGACAGCATGGATAGGTTACTCATTTACCGTACTGCTACTACTGGATAGTTCAACATCTGCAGGACGTGAGAGATTCACATATTTGATTTACATGGAACCTCTTATCCGTCATATAAGAGCATGTACAATTGGAATCTCGTTGAGGTAGCGACTCCTAGAAAAAAATTTTGCTAGAGACGCGCTCACCAAGATCTGGGGTGTATGGTTTCTGCCTGCTACTCTTTTTGCCTATGTACATGTTTAAAGAAAATGTATCCAGAGAGAGAGAGAGAGAGAGACTCGATTTCAGACATTTGTCTACCTATATCTCTCCGTGTTTCACATAGTTTTGTTTTAGATTACCACCATGTATGTATGTACGTACACACACAGGAAAGTTCAATTTCAGACATTTGTCTACCTATATCTCTCCGTGTTTCACATAGTTTTGTTTTAGATTACCACCATGTATGTATGTACGTGCACACACAGGAAAGTTCTTTTCCACACTTATTAGCACTTGTGCTACGTAAAACAAATTCTTCATTTACTTTTCACGGACTTGAACAATTTCATGGAGGAATAGAACAACTCAATTTACTTTTCTGTATGAGATGAGAAAATAGAAAATCAAATCCTAATCAATTTGAGCCAACTTTTTTTTGGTTAGTCATAAAATTTCGAGTTAAATGGCCCACACTGATGTTGTGAATCCCACGGTGAGGTCTTTATTATTGGAAAGCATCGATAAAATGTGTTTGTCTGCTTGGCAGTATGGCAGCAGCATATATATCTATATATTATGTTCTTTGTATTTATAGTAGCGCAATCCAGAGCAAACTATTTATCTTCACTCTTTCCTTTCATAAAATGGCATGTGTGTGTACACAGGGAAAAAACAGGAAATGATCGCTGTCAGATGAGAGCGTTACCCATTTTCCTTTACCTCCATTGTTCTCGTCTCGCACTCTAACTGTTATAATCATTTTTACAGATTAACACCACGCGCGTGTTATAGAATGTACACACACACACATACACACACGGTGTTGTTCTATGTGATGCACCAATTGAAAATAATGTTTATTTTCTGTGCCTTCATTTCATTCATGGGTATGGGCCCATCATACATACAGAAGGGGCTCTCCTTTAAATGTTGTTCGTGTGCACTCTTAATTAGTTCATTAGAAGTGGAACAATTACAGCAATATCATCGTGTATGTTATCCTCCGTAATTACTAAACTATATCCATCCACTATCGTACCCTTTTCGAGCTCAGGTCGTTTCACATTTAAAAGTACCACATTTTATTTGATAACTATTTTTTGCCGACGGTGGTGGTGGTGATGGTATGATGGCTGCTCAAGGGACCGATACTGATACTACTACATAGCCTGAACAGTTGAACTATTAGAAACAAAAGAAATGTGAGGGTTTTTAGGACAAATGAACAATAAAAAGCGAAATTACGATATCATCATCAGGGTTGAATGAAAACGACTGTAAATATAAATGTTCCGCACATCAAAATTTATTGTATTCTCGAATATAAAAAGAATTATAGGTTGATAACTGAGCTCATAACAAGGCAGACAAAATTGCGAACAGCAAAATGTGTTAATTCTTGATAAATAGTACAGTTTACACAGGGGAGAGAGAAGAGTGTTGTAATAATAATGATATCATGTCGTATCACTGTGGAATTTTTATGAATGTCAGGCAAGCAAACAAGCAGCGGTGGGGTGGATGGTGGATGACGCCGATGATGATGATGATGATGGACGATGCATGCGATGGGTGAGCGGCTGTTTAGGCATTTTCATGTGGCCCATTTCAACGGTGTGATAATTTGTATTAATTGCACATTAAACATTTCAAGCCTTGGCGCATCTGACAACGAGCGCCATTGTAGGCATTTGTAATCACCGTCAACCTCATCATATACCATTCGAGTATAAATAGGTAATCCTCTTAATTTCAACATTACGTGATTCAGACTTAATTATTGAAACACAATGGACGTTGTGAAGGTACCTCACCTATATATGATTAAGACACACACACTCTCTGACACTCTCTTTTATGTCATTCATGTATTCATCAGTGAAATCCATTAACATTAAATTTCGATGTTCTCGCTTCGCATTTTCATTTGTTTGCAGTTTGTAGTTATTCTAATAAAGGTTCATTTTCAGGCGTTTATATTGCGTCAATGGAACACTATTATAGTTTAATGGCTATATACAATATATATTATATTACCTTTGAACAACTGAAATATAGGCAATATAATATAATGTATGTGATAGCGATATTATCATTCATATTATAACATCATGCTTTACCCTATGAGCGATCGTGATTGCCAAATCCAAGCGCATTATTTGCAAAGATGAATCTTTATTGTGAATTACAGACATACAAAATGTGGACGTGTGTCTTCCATTCGGAAATCCTTCGTTTAAATATGGGTGCATTAATGAATTTTTGTTGTTGAGATTTTACATGATCATGAAGACATGGTCTGATGCTTGATCATAATTATTTGTTCCATGAAATCATTAAATACGCTGGTGTACAGGTAATTACATGGTAAGCATTTCTTGGTATTTTATCACTTCAGTTGCAGTGAATCATGTAGTATCTTGTACGCATCATTTAGCGGATTGCAAGAAATGAAACTAAATGACGCTGATACTGATGGTATACCCCATACTATACCGGTCCAGGGAAGATTTTGCAAAAGAAAGACCTCTCACGTACTAGTACAATTATCAGATGAGATACCGTGATCGTATTTTTCCTGGCTACATACAACAGCCAACAATAGAGAATATTCCCTGAGACAACTAGAAATAGCGGGCACAAAGCACGTGAAAATAAGTATCTAATTGAGGAAAATCGGAAAATAAATGGGGAAAATGATACGCTGAAAAATATGTGCATAATACCGTTAGCTAGATGTACGCATCATTTAGCGGATTGCAAGAAATGAAACTAAATGACGCTGATACTGATGGTATACCCCATACTATACCGGTCCATAGAAGATTTTGCAAAAGAAAGACCTCTCACGTCCAAGTAAATTTATCAGATAAGATACCGTGATCGTATTTTTCCTGGCTACATACAGCCAACAATAGAGAATATTCCCTAAGACAACTAGAAATAGCGGGCACAAAGCGCGTGAAAAAAAGTATCTAATTGAGGAAAATCGGAAAATAAATGGGGAAAATGATACGCTGAAAAATATGTGCATAATACCGTTAGCTAGCCACATTTTTCATCCAGTAATAAAGATACTGTGCCCCCCTCTCTCTGTGCTTCGTTCTTGGTGGCACCCGACGAAAATGAATTGTTTCATTTTCGTTAGATCAGACATAAATGTGTTGTAAGAACGATTCGGGAGAGTTTAGAGAGATCCTATCCACTTCATTCCTATATGTTATATAGTCAGTTAAGATTAAAGACAGTGCAATTCTTCCTCTGTAACTACATCATCAATCCATCCCACTCCCACATCGTCGGAAGGAAAATTCTTTTTTAATATCGCAGACCGTCTGCACAAGAGCTGAGAAAGAGACTATGAAAAATGGCATAGAGTTAGAGATGCATGTAATTCGATTTTGTTGTGAAAATGCGTTTAGGTCACGCCACTAGAATGAAAGCGATGTAAGTCGAGAACTTACAAAAGTACAAAAAAAAACTTTCCATTACTTACAACACGTATGACGTATATATATATACCCACTTTTTCCTCGATTATACCTCATAAGCATCTATCTACAACATTCTCTCTGGAGGTACTTGACGGCGAAAGAAAACTACATCTTTAAACGTGCAAAGTAGTAGTAGTAGCAGCATATGCTTGTACATACCATGTACTGGTTCAATTTGTACTTAAGCATACATCAATTTAGGGAAAATGTTGAATATCATGGAATCTTCGGCTGACAATTTAACATAGGAAATGAGACGGGCAAGCGTCGTTATTTAATACAAGGAAAGTAAAGCTTTCGAACAGACTGTTACTCGTGTTGAGTGTATATAGATGATTGGTGGGTATGTACACCAGTTTAGTTGGAGTGTGTGTGAGCGATGATGGTGGATTGATGATCCGGGAGATGTATGGTGGGAATTCACTAAAGACGAGAGTTGATGAATTGCAAAAACGGAAAACTCTCATTCCACTGTCGAGAGAAACGAGATAAATTGAGCCTGGTTGAAACAGGAGAATTTTAATTTCCTCCAGCCATCAACTTGCTCCTTTCACATCCAACACGATCATCATCACCATCATCGTCGTTCCGTTCACTGTTGTCTGATATATGCTGCTATAAACTATATGCCTAGAGCTCTTTCTACTCGACGCTAAAACACCGTGTAATATATGCTTCTGGTTAATACGGGAGCGTAAACAAAGAATAAAGAAACGAAGAAATTCAACGGGGCAAACATTTATCCTTTCTCCTCTTTCCTAAACTCACAGACGGGCAGACATCAGTCCGTTTTCTTCTTTTTTGGCTCCGTAGCTCACGCCTTTCCAGTTTAATAATCTAAAGGACTGAAGCATTCCATCCATCCATGTCATTTCGATTCCAGTCCCGTACACAACGTCACCGTTTCTATCTGGCAAACTGGGTCTACTTGAGAAAATGCATAAATTCTCCAAATTTCCCCCGGAGTTTGCTAAATTACAGCTACAGTGAAAGTTTTTCGTGTTCTTTTGTTGAATTGTTGGAACCGCTTTGTCTATAAAGGCGCCTGGATTTTTATGTCTGTGGCCGGACCAATGAACGCTCATGTACTACCAGCTTTTAGATTGCTGCCGTTTTTAATTAATAAAAAATAAAAAAATGACTTCGGACGTAAAGTAGTACTTTGGGTACCTACTGCTGCTGCTGCTGCTCAGGAAAATTATATCTTTATGAAATTTTATGCGCTGTCATATTTTTTATCGGCAAGGCGTATCAAAATGATGTATAATTTCCTTACATTGTTTTGGTGGTGGTTGAGTTGCTGCAAATACGACTTGCTTCGTCCACTTCTTGAGTTAATGAGCCGCTTTATCTAATCTACTAAATAACCTTAACTTGTCTAAGATCAAGTGGCAGGAAAATGTATGACGCTTATAAAATAAACTGGGTGCCGTGCCATGTGCTGTCACGGATGCCAGAGTTTTCACGCTTTCATCTGATATTACACGCTAATTCCCTGTATTTTTTTCTCTGTATTGTTTTCCGTCGCCGCCTCTCTGCGTGTCAGCCCAGGCAGCACGTAGTAGGAAAGCAGTCGTCGTGGCTCGACGAAACCACTGGACTGCTGGTCTTTAATGGCCGAGTGCTTCTGCAGAAATTTATTATCATAGTATCAGAATGGACCTCGATATTATTCATCATTTTATAGGGGCATATTTATAAAACCGTTTATGAACTTTTATAATGTTTATTATTATTTAGACAGTCAGAAAATCCCATGTGTGTGTATAATATGGGTATGGGTGGTGGTGGTGGTGGTGTGCTTGTAAAAACCAGCAGCGGAAGTTTCTATCAGTATTACTTACATCGTTCCCTTAATGGATCAAATTAGCTTCCTAATAACGTAATCATCGTGATCATTGCAGGCAGGCAGAAAAATATATAGGCAGCCAGATATACTCACTTTTTTCAAGTATGCGCCGTCTCTCTCTCTCTCTCTCTCTCTCTCTCTCGACGCTGGCTTCTTCTACGGCGATGCAAGAGATAAAAATCATTTGACAATGTTGTCGGGTGAGTAAAATGCTATGTTCTGTTGATAGAAGCATCATGTTCACTCCAAGCTATCATGTTTATTATCAGAAATGTAGCGCTGCTGGGTGATGATCATTATGATGATAGCATAATCGTCCTGCCTGAATCTGGCTTATATCTTCACAGTTAGATAGATAGCACCAACACACACACATACAATGTAAGAAAGCCATGTTAAAAAAAATTATTCCAATAGTTGGTTTGAAGCAGACCTATAATCTCCATAATAGGTATGCTACTACTACTACTACTACTATCATATCTCCCAGCGCACAGCTTAAAAACAAAAAAATCCTGCATCATCATCACAATTTTTATTATTATATCCATCTTTTTACACTCTCTCGGGGCAAAACCAACACCACCACTCTTGCGCTCACTTGTGCACGAAACATGTAATTAAATTTTATATCATATTCATACTAAAAGATTGGTGTTTTCCCCTTCTCGTTGTTAGATATCATTTTCCTGCCAGCGAGCCTGTGTGTTCGACCAACCACTACACACCATTACATCAAGTACTTGATATCATATCAGAACGAAATAGAAAAAGTCGACGGCGAGGGCGATGTGATGGTGGTGGTGAAGTGAACAAACTAGTCCACATAAATTACAAGATTATTCCTTTTACAATTTGACTATTATAAGAGGATATGATTATGATTATAGACCTGGCTCTCTCCACTTTTCCAAGTAAAGCAACAAATTGCCTTTTTCCCCTATCAGTCTATAATCAAAAAATACTATAAAGCCTACATAAAAGTATAACTACCTTTCGTAGGGAGAGGAGTAGAAAGAAAGATAGAGCCAGAGTAAGAGAAAAAAAAAGATTATCACAGCCTACACAATATTATAACACTCCCCCTTTGCTCATACCTTTTATTCACTTGCTGGTGAGCATTTTTATTATTGCATTATTATTATTATTCCTCTCTCTCTCTCTCTGTTGCGGCTGTTGCAATGAAACAGTCAATCCTTTTCTTTTTGCCTAGCCAGACATGCCAGCCAAAGCTGCACGCATTAAAAATGAAGCATGTTATTATGATTATTACTATTTGCCAGGTAATGTATAAGAAAGCATTCCTATTTGCTGGGCTGTTATAAAAAATAATATCGTATAGGTAGGTATGTGGTAGTGAAAAAGCTGAAAGCGCTTTCTTACGGAATAAGAGTGGCATAAGCCGATAATGATGAGATGAGAAGAAGAAAAAAAAGCAAAGCGAGTTCAAGGCTATAATAATCATAATCATAATATCAGTGCATTACAATAACTATCAAGTAGGGGCAGTAGTGGTGGTACCGCGCCTGCTTTTCGCCTAAAGTTTCGTCACCTTGATATCGGTGCGTTGGAGATCGGTCCTGGGGAGACTCAGAGAAAGGAATCTTTTCACAGAATGACTTTTTTGTTCTTTTCAACAAATATGGTTATCAAAGTTGTGCAATCAAAAGTCGGAAACAATTTTCCCTTACTTTGTGAATATCCTTGTCCTTATTGTTATTGGCTGCAGCTGCCGCAGCTGCCAAGTGTGAGGCCATCAAGTGCTGGGGCAAGAAATACTGAAGAGGTCCCAAGTCATCCTGGGTGAGTGAGTGAGTGAACGGGGAAATTCCATGCTAATGTACAACAATGCAAACAATACGTGCAGTAATAATTAGTGAATCTACAAATTGAGACGCATTAGAGAAGAAAAAATGTGTTCTTCAACGGAGAAGGTGATAACAATTTATTACGGGGGGAATCTTTACAACTAAACTACAAAACATGATATTGTAAAAAAAGCTGGAATGTTGGGGATACAGACAATTAGTTTCATCGTAAAAGAGTTTTATTGTTGATTACTGTAAAATCTTATTATTATCAAAACTGCCTGCCTTTTAGTAGACCTCTGCTCGGTCCAACTCTCTCGCGATGAAAAAAAAATATATCATTAAAAATGTTAAAAGGCTTATCACTACGCATTTCTCATTTCTTTACTTCATTTCATTCAGCATGTGCCAAAAAGCTGTCGAACAAGTTTGATGGTGGCCGTAGTGCCACATCAACATAATGTAAAATGCACTAAAAAAGTAAAGAGTCAAAGCGAACCAACCAAACAACATTATACCTGCTTAAGTCTGGCGAGAACATCAGGATCGATATTTGGTTTGATTGGTTGTTCACTCCTGGATCCATTCGACATCCGGGAGTCATCATCCTCCTCCTCACTCATCTCGTTTTCTTGTGCGGACTGAAAAATAAAAAACAAGAAGAGGCAATGCTTAAAATCAAGTCACTAATAATAATAATAATAAAATATTACACATTACACCGTGTATATGTAAATTGTAGATGCATAATATGTTTTAAAGGAGGGATGAAGCGATTTTAATGCTTATTAAGTTTTTCCTTCCAATACGGGTTCAATATAATAATAATAATTATTATTATTTGAACATCTGCAAGCAAGCCACCGCGTAACTTTAGGCCTGATGTGTGTTGATGGCGATGCCCCGTCTCTTCTCAATTTTCGTAAGAGAGCAAGTTTATTTATCTCCTCCTATCAATGCCCGTAATACAAAATACTGACGCCTGCCTACTACTGCGACTACTACTACTACCGTATGTCGAGTAGTAGTGGTATCCTTTTCATATTTATTTCGAGCTACAAATTCATTTCATGATCTTTTTGATGAAAATGAACACATGCACATTTATTTACAAGAGATGAAATAAAAATCCAGAAAAAGAAGAATCGAGCGATCCATTAATATTTTTCTCTCTCGCTCTTTTTCCAAATTCCTGAAAAGCCGCTATTGAAACAAGCCAAACAATTTTATTTACAATTACGTACAGCAGCAAACTACACCGGGATGGTTGTATCATGTCTCTCTCTCTACCTATATTACAACAACATAATGTCTGCTATGCGATATAACTCCAAGTTTACTTGGGGTTACAAGGCAAACGAGTGTACATATTAGCCGTGTAAAATTTTTTCACTCCTTTTATTACACCCTCGCACTTTCCTTCATTCATTCAATCAATTCAACCTCTTTGCCCAACTCAAATATCTTTACCAACAAGACCGCATCATCAGCATTAAACGAATCCGATCCAGATGCCCTACTCCCCATAACGAAATCATCTATTCGACCTGTGTGCCATCATGCCATTAAATGGGGTATTGTTAACAGTGTGCTGAATATGTGTCCTTTCTATCTCGGGGCATACAAACAACAAACCGCTGCTGCACCGCGCTCCTAATGGTGGATCTAACCCGTTCCAATGAGTTGTTTTCAAAAGAGTTTTCATTGATCACAAACTACATGTGTGCAGAGAGTGCAACTACAAACGCCGATATGAAATTGGTTGGAAGATATCAAAAGACTTAATTTCCCCCTCAAAATCCCCACCCTGTAGCAGCAGCAGCCTTCTCTTCTCTTACAGCAGAGCACACACGCGTTTCTCCCTTCCTGTGATGAAATTTCCAGTTTTAATTCGGGGAAAAAACAAACACATGCGGGAGATTTCAGGTTTTTACGCGTAGGAATTTCTTTTTTGGTCGGATTTCGGATTATTATTGATGAGAGAATTTTTTTTTGAAAGAAGTGAATACCGAGAGGCGAACCGACATCAGATAACAGCGCGTAACCCTTCTCGTCATTTCCTTAACATCCGCAGCAGCATTCACATTGCGTGTAATACGTGTTACATAATAGTCCCGAAACCATGAACTAAGGACGCGTGTCTGGCACATGCACTCACTCAACCAGCAACACAGATGCAAGCGAGATGCAACATCAACAAGGGGTTAATTCTCTAGTATCACCACTCTCCTACTTATATCTCTCGCTGGTGAATTGGAACTTTTTTATGCTCTTTTCTATACACTTTTCTCTCCAATTTTTTCTTACTTTTTTTGAACCAACTGGTTGAAAGACAACCCTTAAGTCTTTTTTTACTCTTTCAAGCATGTAACACGGTGCTCTCTGCACACGTCTCTTTTTTTATATTCCGCTTTCAACCCTCTCTCTCCATTTTTATAATAATCGTATATAATAATAATAATGTCAGACTCCTGTAAACACTGAATTGCACCTATCTTAACTTGTAAAAAGAGGGGTTTCATGTATCACAGTAAGTAATGTCATGATGATGAGGATGATGATAATGCGTGCATTACAACCTTTCTCTTTTTCTAAGAAGAGTTTAAGCTATAAAGGGCATTAATCACTATATACATACTCGCCTGTACTGTTTTTTAATACTTGTGCGATGATGTCCAAAGTAAAAAAATAAATAGCGTGATTGTTGCTATTTGTGAGGAGCCCATCACAAGTTGCTCGAATTGTCTACTTGACTTCTGTTTTAGCTTGTGTGTGTGTGTGTGTATAAGCCTTACCTACACGAAAGGAGATAAAGGGCAAGTGACCTAAGCAAAAAAATGGTAGGTAGTTCCTCTTCCTGAATGCACGGTATGATTTAACGTTTTTAACCATGAAAGACATTTGAGAACGCGTACGTAATTGAGCATTCTAATGGCACGTTGACGTTTGCTGTCCACACAACAGCAACTTGCTTTAGAACAATCAAACTTTCTTATTCTTCACTTAAAACGTGAATATTCTTTCCACATGCCACGGCGAGACACCGAAAGCATATTTGTCTCTGTGTGTGGATGACTAAAGACGTAAAATTACCAAAGACGTTTATTCCCCTCGTATATATCCCGCATTAGCAACAGACACACATCACTTATAAGGCGCGTACAGAGTACAAGTAGAACGACGTACATGTCACCGCACGAAATCATATCATCTTGGGTAGTTCATGTGTGTGTAAAAAGCAATGAACTATATTTCGAGATTACAGCCGTTTATGCCATTATTATTACCAACTTTTATGATGGAAAGGGTTACTTTAGCTAGAGCCATTTGACTTCTGTCTGTGTGTAAATAATAATGATTGCTGCGATTCCTATCTTTCTCGTTTCAATTTTTATAGCAGTCCGTTTACGTTCACGTGAAGCAAACATGCTATTATTTACTGCCTCTGAATAATGTTTCATGCTGGCGAGAGGTGCACAATTCCATGTTATACATTTTCCGATGATAAAAAAACGAAGAAGAAAAAAAAATGAATGGGCAATCAGGACAGACGGTTATATGGCGGAGACAACACATGGTGACAATATGGGACAGCTTTTGATTTTTTGTGCATATAAAAATTCATGGAAAATCGAGAAATATTTTTCTCAAAGCATCTCCTGTTTCTTGGAAGTTGCTGTAAAGGAAAAAAATTTAAAGCCTTTTCTTCCCCGCCTGCTCGTACGTTATGTGTGTTATTACGCGACCCTTAAAAGAAAGTCATAACATTTCATGCCCCGGTCCCCAAAAAAAGAAGAATCTAACTCATTAAATGGAATATAAAAATGTGTCCAGCAGAAAAATCCACTTTATGACACTTTTTTCGGGCACAAAAAAAGTTAAGTTCTCAAAATGATGCTATATCATGAAAAACACATTTTTTATTCATATTTTAACAACTCTAGTTCCTTACGATGATAAAGCGACAGGAAATCTTCTGTGACAGATGAAAAACAACAGCATATTTTTTCCACTGAATTGCCTTTATATGGTGTATGTGTGTGTGTACACCGATTACGTAAGAATAACGCAAGACTCTCGCACTACTACTAAAATAATGCAGCAATGTGATGTGACCGTCCACATTGTAAAAGTTTATTGAATTTTAAGAGATATGATGAGTACGTGATTACAATAAAAACAAAATGTAATAATGCTTTTCTCGTCAAGCTCTCAAGAAATTCCTCCGCATTTTTTGTATAAAAATTGAAAAATCAAGGAAAGGCGGTCATAAAACCCCCATCTTAACCCTTTTTAGACGCTGTTATAATAACAATATTAAAACGGCTGCTGGGAGTTTTCCCCAGGAAAAAATTGTCCACGGAATTGTTGCTGACAATAAGTGGTGACGTGAATGACTGCCATTCAGCAACGTTTTAAAGCGCGGAGTTCCATAAAAAGTCATTTCGAATTACTTTCCTAGTGCACAAAGCTGAGTTAGTGGAGGGATAATTATACCAAAAAGACAATCACCTTCCATCCAAACCAGCAGGAGGGTCTCAACAAAACGGCGTGACCCTTGATTGTACATACGTGTAATATAACCCTTACCTCCTGCAAATCATGCCAATATAGTTGTCCAAAAATTCGAAACAACAACTTGAAATTCTCGCTTTCTGAAAATTTGATAAAGGACGCCATAAATTATGTCAAACTAAACCCTGCGATCCCTAAATATTACATTGAAAGTGGAAAATATTTAATATTACATCCAACGGGAAACCAGGTTTCGGACAGGCATTCACGCAGTCCAGGGTGGAAGGAAACTAACAGAAAGGAATATACACGCACGGGTAACATGCTGTGAGCGCCAAAAGAGCTTTCATGTAACATACCAGGCAACCGTTCATTACGGAACTATTACCCCTTTGCAGGGGTTAAAACGAAGGAAGTTCCATGTAACGTGTTTAAATCAGCAGATTCTTACACACCCTATTTCGCACCAAAAGCGAACATCCTCATTAGCCCCTCATGACGTCCTTGTATCCGACTGTAATGGAGTCAAAAAGCTAAAATGGGCCTAGTTTCTGTCGACTAGAGTACGGACATCTTTGCGCTCACAAAATTTATTTGCGGTAATAACTTCTTATGATCATGTTCCGTTTTTATTGGCCAGATATGCCGAAAATTTACCGTCGAATCCCCTACGAAAATGGGAGAGGTTCGCCGTATATTTTTTAAATGTATTAATTCTTATACGCCACGGGAGAAGACGATGTACTTTAAATAAAGTTATTACATCGGTTATTCGTCACCATTTCCTTGAGAGAAAAAACCACTAAATTCTGTCCGAATACTGCTTGTTGGTTGTACAGCATATTCCCTCTTTGTTTTTGGGCAAACAAAAATGGAATCGAACGTCATCTCCCAAAAGTATTGTTTACATTACCCAATTCTACGTTTGTTTTGATGTTGTTGTTTACATGTCACAATCACAGGTATTTTACACACGTACGCGTACCTACGTGAGTTTTTGAGAAAATACCTGGAAATTTTTTATATTCCAAATCCCATTTTCTTATGGCTTTTACCATCACCGGTGCATTGACCTGTTAGCGTCTAAATGTAGAAAACAAAACGCAATTTTTTATGTCGCGCGCTTTTTGATTTGCCAATATACAAAACAACATTTTCAAATATTGTCAAAGCCAAAAAAAACTACCCAAGTCATCAATCACGCATTAGTACACGGGAAAACAAAAATTGTATTTTTTTTCATCTACCTATTCATTTCAAACTTGTGTAAAGCTTTTTACGGAAAGGTAAACATTTCGTCAAAAAAAATTTGTCTAGACAAGCCAAGCCATGTTTTCGTTTTCGCTTGTGGATAAGGTCACGTAATTTTTCTTGTTTATGAATATGAATTCAAATTCGTACGAAAATATCCTCAATCATCACTTATTCTGGAAAATAAATTTGTCGGATTCAAACTCAACATAGGTAACCTGAAATCTCAACGCCAGAGCAGAACAGCACAAACGGTGTACATGATTCACCATTATACCACGCACGATACGATATGTCTCTATACTGTTCAAACGGCATACAGTTAAGAATAAGATGAGATGATCACGATTGTGATCCTAGCCTTTTAACCCTTTTTTGTAGTTTACCATACGAAGAGATTACGTTTTTATTATTCTTCTGCCCAAAATGTCATGCTATGATACAGCATTCAGCTCAGGTCTCGTTCTTCTACGCTTTTTACGTACTTTATGCTTTTATGTCGTTCTTTGATACAATATATTACAATAAAAAAGCACCTGAGATGAGAAGGAAGAAAAAAACATTACTTTTTACTACAATAAATACCATCAGTGTTATTACAGAGGATGATAAGAGAACAATCCTTGCTTTGAAATCAGTGGAATAATAGAAGATACTGTCTTGTTATTGTCCTGCTGTCTACTAAAAGTTCCTACCTTTTTTGATACACAAGGAGAAACATTATACACGTCGTACTACACACTTTTTTCAACAATATTTTCTAGTTTAGGCAATATATAAAATCGGAGCCGTTATCACAACAGTGTATGTGTGTGTATTTAAAGAGAAAACGTAGCAGCGTAGAAGTGTACAGTATTGTTCGGTGTAAAAAAGGCGAATAACATGCTCTTTTTACTTTCTTAAACCTTTTTAATGTGAATAAATGTCTCGTTATAAAAATGAATGCGATTATTATTGTTATTATTATTATACGCTCAAACTCGTAAATGATTCCTTTCAAGAAAAAAAGTTACATTTTATATACACGTAATGCGGGTGGTTTTCTGTTAGCTGGGTTGGGTGTATATTTTTTATACCGTGTATGAGATTATGGAAGAGGAAAGGTATATACTTGCTTATGCACACCGACCATTTGATTGATATGACTTTTGTTGGACATAAAAAAGAAAATATAATCAAGATTACATACCGACTAAGGAGAGTAAGATGGTAAAATCCGTCTCTGTAATACACTTATAACAGCGTACACATCTCAAAAGAAGAAATAAAATATAAAAAAATTCAATTTTTTATTATATCAACCATGCCCGTTTGTAAAATCTTTAAAAAGCGTGTTAGATAGGAGCTCTCTCTCTCTCTCTGAACTGGCTGATCCACTCATTTTATATACTTTGCTGTTCGACCAAATTTTGGAGGGTTTTTTACCAGTTTTCATATAAATAGTGTGTAGGTATGTATATATATTGACAAGAGCAGGTTGAGACGAGAGTAAACAGCGGAGGAGCGTTTTATTTTTATTATTATTCTTGTAATACGGAACATTGAGCAGAATTGGTGTTTGGAGAGAATCAGGAAAAATATAAAAAGGCAAGAATCGTGTCGCCATAAAGCCATAGGTGTTCCCTTCTATCTCTCTGTCTCTCTCTCTCTCTCTCCCGTACTTCAATAATGTCTTGCTTGAGCATAGCTCTTGAAAACGTGAATATTGAATACGGGGACAGGACGGAGCTCACACACAGGAGATACATTATTTCTTATTTTGCCTGAAATGTTTGATCGTATTTCTTTATATTGGTAGAAATACGCATGTAAAATTCTCTCCGTCTCATTTTTGACATTTCCTACTTGAATGAGGATGGCCTACATATAAAATTGATAATCTACCTACTTTTCAACGTGTGTGTTTATACAAAGTACGAAGAAGACAAGAATTTTACTAATCGTCCCTTCAAGTAGTATAGTGTCCCTTGAAAGTGGGAATCTGAACGTGGTAATGCGTAGCAAAACAGTGGGAAAAATAATGTGAAATGTGAATCAGATTCTTCAAGTCAGCCAGATATTATGTATAAATTGTGTAGAAACGACGATGAGCAGATTGATGACCGTTCCTCTGATGTAGATTCTTAAACGATAATAATTTTGCTTCGTCTTATCAACCTTCTCTTTTAGGCCGTATAAAGGTTCTCAGTAGCAGTTTCCCTCAAAAAAAAATTTCCTTTTACGCGTCGATAATGATTTCGAGAGCGGAGAGTACATTACTTTATGATATTACGGTAGAAAGTACACTTTTCGAATGCACAAAACAAAATAAGCAAAACGTCGTAGTTTGTGACTGGATCTTTCCAAAGCCCCGCCTCATCGTGCCGACGGCAGACCTTGGTCTTATTTTTCTAACAATCTTCACGTTACATGATCACACAATAGAAAAAAAAGTCATTTCTCACATCTCATCAAAAAATTTAAAATCCACAATCAACAACCGTTTTCTTCGCACTTTACCATCACACATCAAATTGTTGACTGACAGAAAATTAAACGAATAGATCGGGTCTCCTTGTTCTAGTATGCTCAACTTACATCTTACATTGGGATTTTATACACATGATATATTACAATGGAGAGATGAGGATCATCGTAAACAAAACTGCGTTTTCAATCCCACATTTTACTTTATGCCTGTTTTAAAAATGCAGCAAATGGAAGCTCGATAGAAGGTACATCATTTTCCTCTGTGGAATTTTGAACGCTTTTTTATTATCTGGGTACTGTGTGAATGACGACATTGCACTATAGCCGAATCCGGCTTAACGATCAATACCGGCTTTATTACAGTTCAACAAGTGTACCAATCAATTAGTAAAATGTACTACTGCCTTTTCTATTCACATAATGATCCGTGTTCATTTGTCTGTTTTGTCAAACATTTATTATTTTCTCTGCGGCACAATGTCCTTCATCCCACCAAAACTTGACGGAACAACCCACCCCGCTTGCGTAACTGGGCGCATAATACGAAAACTAAAAAATGCATTAATGGGATTTTCAAAGCCAGTAAAGTGTGTCGCGTACAAATACACGAACGTCGTAGAGAACGACACTGTAGGTAATATCAAATGATACATATGACATTAGCAAGAAAATCAATGATTATCATCAAAGTGAACGCGCTTCGAAGACAGAAGCATGCGAAAACAATAAAGTGAAAATAGTTTTTCTTCTGGAGGCGTTCCATCTGACTCAAATAGAGTGTCACAAAGTGAAACAAGATCACTCCGCCACCGCCACCACTACTGTGTCTCCCCAACAGTGGCGGTGGTGGTGGTGGTTCCTATTGCCAATGATTGATTGATGGTTGATATGCTGCTGCTGCGTAGCAGCGAGGCCAAAAACTCTTACTTGTTATGTATGCCATTCACATATGTATAGCTCTTTCCTGCTGCCACCAAACAAGACGGTGGTGATGGTATGTATTTTCTTGGACGGTTTCATCTCAAAGTGGAGCGTTAGATGCATATGTGTGGATGGATAGAAGGGAAATTTCCAATTACCGTCAAGAAACAAAAAGGGATCCCACAATATCACTTCCATACGAATGAGATGAAAGAGGATGATGTATGAGACTAGTAGTGTGTATGGTTCGGGAGGAAGAGGGAAACCAACATATTTCTGCAATGCACTTTGTCGTCTATAAGGAGCGGAAATGAACGTGGAAGCATATATACATGTGATGAGGCAGTGATAAACCAAACAAAAAAGGAATTCTTATTTTTTTCTACATTTTACTTCTCTCGGAGAAGATGAATTATAGGATTTCGTCGTACAATGTACGCTTCCCGATCGGAGGAGAGTACATCGTTACACGGTTTTAAATTAAACTGCCGAAGTGTCAGTCGATACCAGCTTAACTGATATGGGTTCCGGTTCAATTATTGGACCACAATGTAAAAAAGCAGGCTGTTTTTTACATTCAAATTGCAAGCACGTACAGCCTATACGCAAACTGTTGGGAGCCAATAGATGTGCTATTTGTGATTGATAGGGAAACTCAATTTCTTGCTTTCCTTCGCCAAGTAAAACAAGAGAAAGTGTACTTCCAACTGGGACCGCCACATAAAATTGGCTGGCTGCCTTGAGAATGCAAATTGGGTTTTGTTTTGTGCACTTTTTGTGGATAACTTTTTATACACAAATATCATAATCTGAGAGAACCTATTGTAAAACGGGATGTCATAAAAATAGAAAAAATATAACATTGCTACTACAACAGCAAACCCGTCGTAAGGTCGAAACATTGGACCAATAATTACGCTTGTAAATTGGCAGCCGGGATGGTTAATTACATTGTATCGTGTGTATTAGCGCTATCACAATTTTTATTTTCATCTTTTTTACGTATTATTGACGCGCACAAGAAACCGAAAACGCGCGATACCATGAACTACTAATCCCCAGAGAGAGAAAAAATGTTTTTTTCGGCGTAAAAGAGACAACAAGCGTACACGTCTTTATATGTATATTTTAACGTAAAAGTAGTCCACATTAAAAATCTGAATAGCGGGTACAAACAATGCGAACGTCAGAAAAATGAACAAGTGAAAAGAGAAATTCTGCTATAAGTCCCATTCCATTATCAACTATTCCTACCTCGTGTTAGTGCGGTGTCAACATACATCCAAATCGCTTAAGCTCCCACTAAACGGTAGTGATCATCATCATCGTCGTCATTCGTCATCCCTAGTAGTATGGTAAGCGGTGCCCAACAACAGAAGAATAACGTATAACACGTACCACAAATGAAGCATATTTTTTTTAAAGTACGACACAACATCATACATAATCATCTTCATTCTCTACGGATAGAGTACGTATCCATAATCCACACGGTAATGAATCAAATTGAGTAGAAGAAATCATAAGATGACTGCATTCCTTGAAATGACGCCAACAAACTCATCAATCTACATCGACGAGTCATACACATACCACCGCCACAAATCAACACGCAGCCCAGCAAAGTTATAAAGTGAAAGATAGCAGTGCACAATCTTTAATAACACGTATATATCATCATAAGGGCGGCACATACCCAGGATTCATACACGGTTTTGCTAGGTGGCTGGTGTACCACAAAATTCCTCATTATGATCATCAGCGGCGGTAATATACGCATATACCTACCTACAGCCATAATGATATACACGCTTAATGGTTTTAGAAAAAATACTTAAAGCTGACGGTTCTTTCCACTTGATCTATCTACATTACTTAACAAATACAATTACATCAGCCTTGATTTAACTCTGCCGTTGTTGAGCTACACACACACACGGTACGGTTGATATCTGGCAAGCAGAGAAAAAAACGAACATATATAGAGTACCAGCTAAACGTATCCTTTTCCTGCTTTTCGAATATCAGTTTGCAATTATTCCACGTGTATAGTATTACATTATCTCTGATTAGTGCACCGTAAGAAGATATTAATATTTCTTTAGAGAGAGCCCAATAATAAATAGGAGATTTCGTCTGATAGGTTGCTTCTTTGTAGCCAAAACCGGATAGTGGTAGTCAGTCGTTGGGTCTTGACGTGTATCAGGTTGAGTGGAGCTGCTCAAATCAATTGCTGTTTTGAGAGCAAAAGACCTTTTGGCTCTTTCTCATATATTTACTTGATAATGATGAGTTGCCATTAATATTATTATTATTATTATTACAACGAGAACTAGAACAATTCTTGCATTGGACAGAGTCTTAGGAAATTACTATTACGATGTTGCGTGACAGGCCTATATATCTATTTTTGGTTCAATGGCATCCCGAATAAAAGCGCGGAGGTAGCAAGCGTCGAGTAAAAAAAAGAGTTCAGCAAAGATGCGAGGATGAAGACAGTAATTATATAGAGCTGAATTTCTTTGCGCTTGTTAAAGAATGAGATAGGTTGCATCAGAAGTAGCGAAATATAATAATTACATTAAATTTTCAAATTGAAAAATAAATAATATAATAATACTAATATAATTTTCCGGCTATAGAGAACATTAGGGAGTGGAATACAGCATCGCTGTCACAAATGAAAGTACACAAATTTTCTATTCCTTTTTTATCTAAATACACAATGCATAAATGTCGTAGTCGAAATGATGATCATCAAGAGAGAAAAATCATCGTCCGTGACAAGAGAAATGCGTCTCTCACACAAGTCACTTCACTTCAAATCAACTTTTTAAAAAATCTTTTTTTTTCTCTCTTCTTCTTGTCCCAATCTCAATCTATAACAACAGTACGGCTGATGATGATGTAAAGGTACACTCCCCTCTTCTCTTTCTCTCATCTCACTCTCTTTTGCCTACTTGTCTTTTTGGAATTTTTCTATAGCCATTAAAATCGCATTAACCTCATTCTAATCACATCACAAACATATCTGTCACATTGTTTTTATATTTAACTCCTTTTCTATTTATTTTTCTCGGCTTATTATTGTATAGGTATGCTGTCCAATCCTACGAGAATAAATATAGACACAAAATAAATAAATTAGGAAATGACTACCAGAGAGAAGAACGGAAGCTTACCAGACAGGCCCATATATAAGAAACCAGCATCTAGCTAAAGATGTAAGAGTACTTGTAACAAAAACTCATTATTTGCTTTTATAACGACTACAAATCCAAAATCATCGAAGAATGTTTTTTCCGCCTTTTATCTGTATCAATCAAAATGAAAGAGTGCCACACAGCTTCATCATCTTCAAAATTTCGAGCATGTCTTATTCGGGATTTTTACTATTAACAACGGCGCTTCACTACACACGTTACTTTTGTCATTAAGCAGCGTTTTTGGAAATGAAGGAGTGTGAAACACAACTCGTCCATTTTCTTCTCTATGAGGAGTACGACAAGCACTCCTTTTTTAATTAGAAAGTTCTTTAAATGCGTATATCTGAATTTGACTACTGCACCTTTCCAAAGTGAAAGGAGTTCAACTACCTAAATACATCATGGCACTTCGCGTGTAGATTATACACTAGCGTGGCATGGTAGGTGTACTTAATATAATCAACACAATGTGTGAGTATTTGTCAGAATGCTAATCGTTAACTTGATCAGTAGAACTTCCGTTTAAAATGTAGCGAGAGAGAGAGGATGGATGGATGTGATGGCGCAATAAATATGTTTACTCAGGCCATTTGTGTATATAGTGTAACCCGTATGCATATTTTGTATACAGCGCCAGCGATTGACGACGATGCGTTAATTAATCTTGCGCTGAAGCAACCCTCTCGCTTCTCTCTCTCTCTGTGTTTTGCTCCTTGCTGTGCTGTGGTTTAATGCAGAGAGATAAAACATCACACATGAAGGAGGAGGAGAAGGAGGGCTTCGTCAATAAAGTGCATTCACAGCTTGGTTTCAGTTTCAATTAATGCTTTTAAAGGTCCTAATGATTAGTATGAGCAGGAGGTAACAATAACAATAATAATATTCAACCTTGACTGGATAAACTCACGGACGTGAAACATCAATGTATGTACAATACAACATTACATACACCAATAAACTGCACAATCCTGTCGTACAGCTTATTTTATCTTGTCTTGGCGAGTGCCACGATGAATCCAGTACTTCCTGTTTTGACTGCTTAATGCACTTGATGGACTTCTTATAAACAAAAAATCGTTTACATCAAGAATCTGTCACTGACAGCTTTATGCAAGACGAGTGACGTACCTTGTGCTCTTAATGATATTTGTAGTTGGGAATCAGAAGAAAATAGAATGCAGCTTTATAATACCTCGCTTGTTCATCTCCCAAAAACCCTTTGAGTCACAAGCTGCCTTATGAAGCAAAGCCCTAATAAAATATTTCACGTGTATACATCATTTTCAAATTAGAGCTCTCCCAATATGAGCATTCGACGGGTCTATCGTCCATATATAAATGGGAACTTGCAGTGTAGTACTGCAAGTGTGAGATATTAATAGTGTACAATGCCACTCATTTCCAGCTGCCCTTTCTATCCCAACGTTTTAATTCAATCCAGTCATCTAATAAACTATCAAGCAAATAATAGCTCCTACTACAACTCGTACATGGGGGAAATGGTTGGTAATGTTCATAATTTATACAGAACACCTTCTACAGAAAACCACTAAGATACGAGCATATTGAAAAATTAAAGTGGAAGCATTTTATATGCACGTTGTATACCGTCAATGAAAAAAGAACCCTGCTTCCACGTACACTCAATTATTGTTATTTTCAATATATGTTGTGTTATTTATAATAATGATAATAATGCAGCACGAGCATCAATTTTCTTTTTAGTCCTTGAATAATCCTTCATAATAATGTATAACCGTAATGGTAATAAAGATGCCAGAGAAGAAGAATGAATATGTACGACTGAACACAACACAAACACACACACCACCAACCACCAACAATCCACTCAGCCTGCTTGATGATAGCGTTAATGTTGCTTTTGCTGGCCAGCCAAAACTAAAAGCCTTGTCTTGTTACTCCATATTATGTTTGTATACTGTACTCTCTCATATCTGACAATAAGTGCATAGAAAAAAAATAAGAATAAAGTAGCAGAAACATTAATCCACCCGCAGACGACGACGATGACGATGATGACGACGACGGCTGCTGCTGCTGTGCTGCTTCTGGTTTACATTCAATTTTGGGATGAAAAGGAGGATTTTGATTATTCACGAAAGAGGTAAAATGAACGTAATATGCATAAAAGAGGAACATTGTCTATTGATACTTTCTGTTTGATGCTGCATAATATAATAGAAGAGAAAAAAAATGTAAAAATATGTGAAGGGTTTAATACTGATATGTGCGTATATGTATATATGTGAGCTTTTCATTTTTGTGTATTATCTCTCATATACTCTTTTTTACATGCTGCATGTAAATATTGGAAACATTAATTTTTTGGACAAAATAGTGTATGCATGAAAAATGATGCCATGAATCAAAGTAATGGTACGGTGCAATGGACGGTTGTTGGTGAGGGCACGAGGAAAAAAAGTCTTCAGTTATAAAAGTTTTTTTTCCACAAAAAATCATCCGAATCACTTGAAACCTCAGAACTGGTTGATATCGGAAAATCTCTCGAAGCGCTTTTCTATATTATTCATTCTACCAAAAAAATACACGTCTGTACATTATGTTTTTTGAACCATCTGCAATACGTTTGCATAATAAAAAAGGGCTTGTCATGGTTAATCAACATTTTGTCATGCACCTTTGATGCAGGCAAGCACCACTACTTTCCAAGAGCGACATTTATATAATGTATTCCTATTTTTTCCACGTTACACACGTTAATAAGAATATGAATCGGACTCTAATGCAAATAAAAGAAATAATAGTAAAAATCAGTCAGTTAAAGAACCGCACGAGAAATTTATAAAAAAGGGAAGCCTATTCACTTGCCCGTCATCAAAATCCAAACAAAACGGGTATTATTATTATTCAACCGGCATTCATTTACATTTCCGCAATCAGGGAAATAAAAAAGTGTGGTGCTTAGCGTGACTTGGCTCTCTGGTGAGCGGAGGGAAAGAGGAACCTTCATTCGTCAAACAACCTTAATGGATAAAAAACTGATAAAATATTCACCCATTTTTCATATCACCACCACCGTGCCACTATATACTCACCCTCCCTTTACCTTTCGGTACACCGACAGTTATCCAAAATCCAACATTGAATTGGTATAAAAAATATACAGATATGTGCATATGTGTGCGTATTTTCTCAGTTTTGCGTTATTATTATTGTTATTATTACGACACAAGGATATAATACATGAGGAAGTACAAGTTTGAATCAAGCTTTTCTTTTGTTGAGCCCCGTGTATTAGGAATACTTGAAAATGATTTGATACAAAATGATGTGTGTATCTTGTGTACCCCGAGAGAAAGCAAATGCCGTCAATGACAATAACAGCATGGGGCTTTCAGAACACACTGCCTCTTGTACTTCAGGCTGGAGTGTGAAAACGCCTGACTGTGTGATTGTTATGAGGACGGTAGAATGCAGCAATTGCGCAGGGAGACTGAATTGTTGTTGTTGGATGATGATGACGATGATGAAATGATGGCTGTGATAAAAGTACGTGCCTATACGGAGTCGTACATACTTACACCTTGTCGTACGACGAGACAATGTTAAGTTTGGTATTGCGAGAGAACCTGGTTGGCACTTTGGAACAAAGAAAAGGGACTGGCAGTGGCAGTTTAGAGCGGTGATAGTTGTTGTTGTGTATCCATCCACTTTTTTCGTAGTGCCACCACTTTGTACAGAGAATGATACCACCAACTCTGAGTAATTCAGTGTTGTTAGGATAATAATGATGCCCGAAATGTTGATGATAATAATGATTGTACTCTATAATGTTCACATCGTTCACGCCTGGCAATTTTCACTTTTTGTGGCGTTTTATTCCGGAATGAATGAATGAATGAATAGGTAAATATTTTTATGAGAGGGGATATACTGTCTAAGGGGCTTTTTTGTCCTTGTAGGGACACCCGGAAGAAGAGGAGAGGATGGTCGGATCTGATGATAGATTTTTCTCCTTTTTATAAAAAAAAATGGAGATGAGATTCTGATATAAAATTACTGTTTTAATATAAAAACGTGAATAAAATGTCAAAGTTTGGAAGTAAAATCACCTGGATTTTCTGTCATAAGGAAAAATTCCTATTTTACTGCAAAATGTTCACCGTTGACAAATCCGGGAACATTTCTTTGCGCAATTTGAACAATAATCCGTCTTGCTGTACAATACCAGCTGGATAAAAATATGATTACAAAATTATTCAGATTACGTCATGCTTTCTGGCTGAGATTATTTTTGTTTACAATTTTGTTTAATTTTACAAAAGTGGAATCTTTCAATGAATATACACACGTACAATATGACTTTCTCTTTCAGTTCCAATAATTGAGGGAATTCACAGCTAAAAAATAATAAACGTTTAAGCGAGAGATTTGAAGATACTCGATACGCGTCAGAAAAGGGATCTAACTTCACAACAAATGTGTATCGTCTGTGTAGTGCACATATTTCATTGCGGATATACACGGATAAGCTCTTATAAAGGAGAGCATGTGTATAAATTGAATTCTTGAAAAATCTTTGAAAATATCACAAATTTTAGGGAAAGGAGTTTGTATGCATATGGCAAGTTTTTTTTCTGGATTTTGATGACTTTGAGGAAACATATGGCTGGACGTCTCAAGTAACGGACCAGATGCTTTCAGTTATACATCCAGAAACTAACCTAACTTATAAATGCTCCCTTTTCACGGAAAACAACAAAAATCCTGAATGCAGAGAAGGGAGTATGGTTGCCTCAAAGGAAAACGTTAATCTTGAGGAAATGGTGGTGAATGCATGCATGCCATTCCCATTTTCTGTACAGAATTTTTTTTTAACAAAATGCGCTTGTTGGGGTAAAATTAAGAATAGATCACCAAACATCCTTAATAAGAAACATTCCTTCAATAAATCCTTTTTTTGTGTATACGTGTAACATATATATAAATAACCCTACCATAACTGCATCCCCGTACAAGACCACATGCGCATATCCCTCAATCTTGACATTGAAACGATAATTCTGTCCCGTGCCACCGCTTTTCTGAAAACTTCCCTTTTTTAATTTTTTCAAAGGGAACAATAAAGGAAATAAAGAATGAGAGGGAAAAAAATAAAAGACGAACATCAATGCAAATACTGAACCACAGTCAATGGTTTTATTTTAAATTTCCGAAAATAGGATCTAGGAAAGGGATCACTCGGTTAGGTGCACAAGTGCGGTTGTACAAAACAAGGCAAGTTGGTGGGTGAATGATTTTTTTGATCATCGACATTCGACATCCTTTCCACTCTTCACACTAATGGCTAATGTCTTCAGTTTTTTGTCGCTGCTGCTTCGATACGTCTACTACTGTAAAGGACGAAATATAAAGGATGTAACTAAAATATTATGTATCTTGCATACCCAAGAAGATATTAAAGGCTGTTGGAAGGGCACATGCCACATTCATCTATTTAATTAGCGCATGAGCAATTCATTGTAGCAATCATTTACATGGAGGGGTATATATATGTGATACAGGATGTACGAAACAAACTCTGGCGTTGCACAGCTAATTTTGGAAAAGGAAGACATTTTAGAGACTATCCTTGAAATTAAAATCCCTGATAATTATGACAATGTGACGATTGGGATAGTCAGTTGGTAGAAGGGAATAAGTATCTATCACTCTGCTCATATTTTATGTGTCTTACCTTTCGACTACCATTTACATTTACATCTTGCCTGGTTGTGGATAAAACTACAAAAATTACTTTTATTCTTCATCCCACACACGCACACACAGCAAAACGCAATCAGACATTTATTTTGTCAATTTTTATATCAATATAGGCATCGCCATATATAAAACCAAACAACCACATTGCTTGCTGTCGAGGCCAAGTCATCACCATTGTGGAGGGGAAGGGATTAGGAAAAAGTCGAAAGTGTCATAAAATCAGTCATCATCAATTTAACGTGGGTCAGTTTATCACAGCATCGTCGTCGTCGTCATTCTCCGCTAGGGATGGGATGACGACGGTGATGGTGATGATGATGATCACGATTACATTCAACTCGTATTTACTCAGCAGACGGATATTATGATTATGAAAACTCCTTATAAAGGTTAATAAGCGTACACAGTACGCAGCCATATCTTTCTTCGCCATCAGGGTCTTCTTTTGAAGAGGTCTAAAATATTGCATATATGCACAACAACAAGGCACATAGGCAATAGGTCTGTTTACGATTTGGTTTGGACATGATTTTAACAATGAGAATTTGTAATGATGATGGGACACATTAAGAGTGAGTGAGTGACAGTAACAATCGATAAAATGTGAACACTTACGAATAACACATGCAGCAGCTTAAATTACACGAAGAAATCTATATACCTATTTATCCACACACACACACAGCCTATATGGATTTTTCCTCCTTGTACATTTTATATACAAAATATGCCTGGAAATTATGCTGATAATAATGAGGTATCATGTGGACTTCATAAAATTTTGTGGTAAGAACATGCCTTCTGTGCGATTGTTTTTCTTTCGATGAAATAAGGTACTTTATTTTAATTTTCCTGCTGAGGGCCAAGAAGACTGTCAATTTCATTGCTCCCTAGATTAGAAATTAAGCACCGCGATAATCATCATTCGTGGAAAAGATGAAATTATATTTGACGGGTTGTTGGTGCAATACCAACGTAATGTACATTTATTGATACATTTTATGTTGTCGATATGGATGCCACTTCGTGCTTTCATTAACAGTGCGATTCGTCAATTATTTATATTGAAGGATCAATAATGTAGTTAACCTTCCATACCCAGTTAATAATAATAATAATAATAATAATCATAATTGTCAGGGTAAGAATTTTCCTGCCTCTCTGCTCTTTATAACACACGGCTACTTCATCGCTGTGTGCCGAGTGGAAAACCATATTGGATTTGTGCAACGTAGACAAAAGGCCCTTCTTAGGCATCTCTCTTGATAAACATTTTGCTCCACCTCCTACACACACTCTCAAGTGAAGGGACCCTCACAAAAGTTAACCTTCCATACCCAGTTAATAATAATAATAATAATCATAATCGTCAGGGTAAGAATTTTCCTGCCTCTCTGCTCCATCTTTATAGCACACAGCTACTTCATCGCTGTGTGCCGAGTGGAAAACCATATTGGATTTGTGCAAAGTAGACAAAAGGCCCTTCTTAGGCATCTCTCTTGATAAACATTTTGCTCCACCTCCTACACACACTCTCAAGTGAAGGGACCCTCACAAAACCCCTGTTTTTCTTGCATTGTAGCACTAAATTAAAATCTACGTTTAATACTACCTTTCTGACCTACATTATCAATTTTCCTGGAAAACAAGGAAGAGTAAAGGGGCGGACAGTTATGGAAAAATGCATCTTTTACTCTTTTCTAGAAAAAAAGAGAGATACTATTTTACAAAAATGGTCTATTTCATTACTAAACAGGATCATTTTTATCCATAGAGAGGAAAGCGATATAATCAATTTTCCTTGACTTCTTACTTTTTGTTGATCTTTGGGGAAAAACTCTAATTTCTAACTCGCAACATGGCATTCTTTTTATTAGGGAAACATTCAACGTTTTGGTATACATTCCTCAGAACACCTTCGTGTAATCAAGATTATATGATATGATGATGCGACGACTCTTCCGGTACTGTACATGAACCCACGAAAAACGCGAAGTACGTTTTAAAATGGTTACTCTCTGCAATAACAATAATATTGTTGTTTACGCAGTGAATCAGAAAGATGAAATTATTTATCCCGCCTGAAAAATCGTAATGGATGTTTTCAGCGTGATTATAATGAATAACACTATTTGTCCATCAAATTAATACGTTTTCGTTGATTGCGCAGGTAGGTCGTCGTTGTTTGTTAGAGAGATGATGATACGATATATGCTATCTTTGCGGTCTATGCGAGAGTGTTGCTCTCAAGAAGAATTGAGTAATCCGTTGTAAACTTATTTTCATGAATGCATATATGTCTTCCACCTTCGTTCGTGTAGATTTTTTTACTACATGGACTTTTTATTATTATTATTCATCATACATATATGTGCGCGTATAAATTGAATAAAGAAATCTAAAAATTTAACCTATTTCACGTCGTCGTATTATTATCAGTCGCTGTGTAGTATATGAGTATATGTGTGTATATACATAAATAAAAGTCAGTGTCTGGTGTAGTCATTACTGGGTTTGAAGGCTTTGGAAATGTAATATTAAATTAGCATGTCGCTGCTAATTAAACTTTCTCAATTTTGGTATCACTCATCATCATACGCTTCTCAACACCACACGGCCCATTCGACAATGAATATTACTGACGAAATGTAAAAATATACAGAGAGGGTTCTTCTCACTGGTAGCAGCCTTTTTAATTCTTTTGATTATTGAATGTGTAAGCAGAAATGGATACAGAGCTTGAATAAAAGCTGATAATAATATTTATGATTATGATTCTTTACGCAGAGGAGGCAAGGAGTAATAAAAAATATTCTCTTCTCTGCGATTTGGTGTGTTGTGTTCACAAAAGTGAATGTGATATCACATTATAGTAGCCGATGATGATGGTGTGATGAGGGAGTGCACTATACGTAAGGTATTAATAATAATAAATGTTAATAGCAAATGCATATTTCAATCAACACGAACATCCAAAAAAGAAACCTCTAAAATACTGATCGATTCAACACACTTGCAGTCACACAGATCACGGCAATGCCATATACTACTCCTAGGACGCAACATGCTCTGTCCATCAAATAAAATCATTCTGTAGAACACATGATGATAATGCAAACGGTTAGTAGACTGCTGGTTATATTGGACATGTCATTATTGAATCGGATTGTTTGTTCCACGCAAAGCTTTGCCTTTTGTTAAATTATTGATGATTGTTGCCAGATAGTCGCTGCATGGAAATGGTAGTAGGCCTTGGTTTTAATAAAAATTGTAGTGAAACTACAAAGTAGTGGTGTACAGCACTCATCCAAGAGAGACGTATACTTTTACACAAAACGGGTAGCACCATAAGCACGTATGAAAGGAAGTAAACATACCTGGTAGCACCTAATATGTATGTATGTATGTATGTACACATTGTTCGTGTTAGATAGGCTGAACTTGTGAACGTGTACAGGATGTTAGAAGACAAGCAAGCAAAAGATTTTCTTTTGTTCCCTCAGCGAGTGTTTTCATTACAATTTGCGCATATCATATCTGTGTGATAAAAGTTTCATCACAAAGAAAGGTTCACATCCCAGCGAGATGGATGCAGCCATAAAACAAGACGAATGGATTTAATAGTCATTAAGACCTTCAACCTTCATCTCTGCTTTGTTTTCTCCCTGCTGAATTCCCTTGCCTTGTTTCGCTGTTAACTGTATATAGCCGATAATAGTAATAGTTGTAATAATAATAATAATAATCTATGTAGTCATTTCTGTATGAGAGCACGGCAGCAACATATTAAATTGGATGGAACCACCACCACCACCACCGCAGAATCCAGATTCCATTATGCTCACATTGTGGACTCTGCATGTTTTGTAAATAAGCCAGCGTTCACGTCTGAAACATTAGCTTTTCCATTTTACTACAACAATGCTTCTGCTGCTGCTTCTGCTGCCTCCTCCACTTCATCTCTCTAACACAGGACGATCTTCATCATCACCGGCCGGTACGTGAAATGTTTGCCCCAAAGTACATTATAAATAAAACCACAGTCACTCAGAGTGGAATGGGAATCATCACAACTTATTATATTAAAAAATATTAAATTCCAGCTCATAAAAAGATCCCAACATGGAATTTTTATGAAGTATGCAGCAATAACAATAATAATTGTGACTGGTAGTACATTACATTATGTGATGATGTATACAAAATGCTGGGTAAAAAAACATAATATGCATAAAATTATTATTACTATTACGTATTATATATAGTTCGAGTGAGTGGGTGAGTCGTTTTTCTGATG
>JAHZNE010000733.1:0-44329 GCA_027744055.1 Callyntrura sp. NNG-2020
GCAGCCTGTTGTACTCCCTAGGTGTAAGTTTCTCGGGCATACACATTTTAGGCACTGCTAGTCCCATTGCTATCCCCGGTCGGTGGTGTGCTGTGATCAGGTTGTCGATTTCTTCTTTCTTGCGAGAGATGCTAAGCAGGTGTGTGTGTTTTACGTTGCCCCAGTTAAGATCCCCGTTGGCATAAAAAAATAAATTAATACCGATAGGCATTTTTGATGACGATGTCAGTGCGGTTGGTGGTGTTTATAAGCGTGCTGCTGCTTGTTCGCATACTTATAGGTATTATGTGTCTGAATTGTCAATCCATTAACCTATAATAGCCATCGTAATAGTAAAATGCTAACATGTTGGATCGTGCTTTTGCAATGTTAACAAAAAACGTTAGATTACGCTCGCTGATATATTTTCCCATGGAGAGTCAGTTTCAGAGCCATACAGAGAGAGAGAGAGAGAGAGAGAATAATAATGGATGGGTTTGAATTTCGATGAGAATTCCTAAAATTCAGACTTCGCCCACGCATAAAAATAAATAAACATATACATGCGAGCGTCTACTCTAAAAGAAGGAAAAGACAGAGGCCGTATTCACTTCACACACACACACACATACATACATACATCCATACACAATGTCATTTCAAGTAGAGATAGGAGGATGATGACGATGATGATGATGATGATGACTACACAACGACGACGATGATGAAGAAACAAGGGAATTTTGCGCCATCACACAAACAAACACATACTGCCTCGTTGTAATAACATTCATTGCTACAGTTTTGGCAAAATATATTATCTTCGTGAAGTATTTTATACAATTTACTTGATACTTGATATTCACTCTCTATCATCGTTTGTAATAGTTTCGCTTCTAATACGGCGGCGGTTCATGCTGCTGATGCTGCTGCTGGCAGTTAGTTGTAGTATTGCCATTTTAGCCCAGATTGTGCATTACGGAGTCTCTCCCACGAAACGCTTTATATACCATTATCTTCACATAAAGGCGCTTCACGCGCATAAAAAAAACTTCAATATATTTATATATTTATATTTATATATTTATATTTATATATTTATATTTATTTATATTTATTATTATGCATTGTAAGATTGTAAGTAAACTTGCTAGACGCAATTTAGTTTAAGACCACCACCACCTTCTCCTTTCCAATTTACTACTTCTCTTTTCAGCAGACTGCTTCTTTATTTTATTTCTCTCGCTAGACAATTTATTGACAATGAGGGAAAATGAGAGAGAGAGAGAGAGAGAGAGAGAGAGAGAGAAAAGGCAACTTTGTTTCAAATTATTAGATCTTCATTTATTCCCACATTTCTGTGAGATCACAAAGCGTATGTGTGTAGATGTGCGGGAATGCATCTATGTGGTATGACAACGCTGGGCACGAAAAGGAAAAATGAGTGTTGATTCTATTTAAATGTATTTGAATACTCACATCATCGCTGACGTTCTTTTCTAGTTTCCAGGCGGCTGCATTCCATTCTCTCTACTACGTGCCACTTGAGTGGAGGGAAGAGAGTTAAAAAAAATTAATAAATGGTCAGAGTCAGAGTCCAGTCGGACAGAATAAAAAAAAATGGAGAGAAAGAGGAGACCACACCCTTAGTTATGTAGAAATACTCGCCCCTCTTCCCCCTCCTCTCTCTCTCTCTCTCTCTCGCTCTCGCTGGAATCGGTATACAAGATGAAAGTGAGATTTGTGGTGGGCCCGCTTTAAAAACTCACCTTCCCTCCCTCCACACAAGGAGACACGGCTGGCTACTACTCCTCTGCTGAAATACTTTTTTTTTCTTGGTTACCCCGGATTGAGGCGCTGTAATTTTTAAAGGGTTAATAAAAACCTGAGCAGTTTACTTATGAGGCCATTTTAAATCCCCTCTCGCAGTTGACGACGCATTCATAGTTACCTTCAATTTTTTGTCTTGAAGTGACCCTCTCCCGACGAACCCTTTGTTTTTCCACTAATAGGCTGCAGTGTAGTGTAGTTTAATTCAATTTAAAACAAATTGTCAATTTTCCCCCTCATTTTTTCGCGTTGCAATAAATTCCTATAATTTATTGATGTTGGTCCTCAAAACGTTCAAGATATCATACTACCTTTGATTGCTTTTATTATTGTTTCTCCTCTACGCGTTTCTCTGCTCGAGCACCGTCTTCTAAGCATCCCTATCCGAGACGTAATTGGGAGCATTATTGGTCATGCTGCCAATTTTGTTTCCCCCTCCAAAATTTCCTGACAGGCGTTACCACCACAGTTTCATGCTTGCTGATAGCACACGAGCAAAAAAAGTAATGTGCAGAGATAGCAGGAGAGAGAGAGAGAGAGAGAGAGAGGCAACAATGCAAAATGCAATGCTGATACTAATAATAATAATAATAATAATGACGGAGTTTAGTACATTTCATTAGAGAAAAAGAGAGACGCCGGTACGTGCACAGTGCCCACCCCACCATACGTACATTTTTCTCCACTTTTTTTTTATTGTTCCGTGACTAATCTCCATGTGGATGACGACGATATGGCAAAATAGCACCACCAACACTACAAAGCAGGCTAAAAAAAGAGTAGGAGAACCGGGCATCGTACAAAAATGGTACGAAAACGAAATCTTATCTGCGCTCAAGCACACTGCTGCTGCTTTCCTGTTTGTTGCTCCTTTCGCTCCTCTCTGTTGTGTAGTGATATTTATTTATAGGGAAGCTTGGCTTGGCAAAATCTCAGCAGTATCATCATCATCATCGTCGTCGTCGTCGTCGTCACCATCGCCTCGCCACCAGCGACAGAGCCTCCCTATGTACCGAAACAGTCTCCTTCTATGATGTAAAATTTAAGCAGCAAAGGAGAAAGAAAGAGAGAGAGAGAGAGACGGAGAGAGTGAAAAATGTACAAGTTTGGGAAAGACGACGGAATAAGTTTTCTACGTCAGCACTCTCTCTCACACGAGGCTAACTTTGAACGTGCATATACCCACCCATCACAGAGAATATTTCCCTTTGCCACGATCAACGATACGGCTCCTGTTGTATACCGTTTTTTCCGCCGTTCAAGATGCTCCTGCTGCTGCTGCTGCTGCTGCCGTGCTTTGCTATTTTACCGGTGTAAATTCTCCCATTTCTCCCCCTGTAGAAAAAAGCCTCCATTTTTTGCCATGATGTGCTACAATATTCTGCTCGGTTGCTTTTCTGCTCTTCCTCCGGCTTAAAAAAGCCAGTTGAATTTTTAAGTGTGAAAAACAGGCAGGCATTTTCTCGTGTATTTTTACTCCCTCTCTCTCTCTCTCTCTCTCTCCCTGTATAGAATTTCAGAATCCGCCTGGCATCATCATCATTATCGTCCTGAAATTTGACGAGGATGGTATGATCTCCTTTGCTGTGGTGTGAACAAGAGGAGAGAAAAGTAATTTTTAGCACACATGCCATTATCAACAACAAAGCCGCCTTCCCTTCTTCCTTTTTTAATGTGCTCACTCACACTCACCCACTCTAACAAAGCCATCAGAGCTGGGATTCACGTAGACTCACTAATTATTATTAATTTTTTTTTCTCCTGCATTTTTGCAACTAAAAGCCTCTTCCTATTTATTATGCAGAGGGCTCGTAAATGCGATTGCTCCGATAAAAATGAATGCGCGTCGTTACATTTTTTTATCCCATTCTTATTATTATTATTATTATTATTATTACCGCCGCTGCTGCACTACAGCCACCACTTTTCCTTTAAAATTATTATTATTATTATTCCCGCCGCTGCTGCACTACAGCCACCACTTTTCCTTTAAAAAACAATTTAAAGGTGTCAGGTGACAACTCCAAAACGGCGAGTATACCACCGTCCATAAAAAGCTCATTTACTTTTTTGTTGCCCATGTGTGCGCGCTTTACGACGGGATTATTATTACGCTGACGTCGTAGCATACATGTGTGTGTGTGTGTGTGTGTGTGCCTGCAACGACAACGGTAGTAGTAATGAGCTCCTCTCTTAAAAACGACCGAGTTTAACGGAATTCACATCTTTCTTTCCGCTGCTTTCTAGCCAAATCATCCTTTCGATTTCCCTCCTTCCCCGTTTTGTATAGACACTGCTGCTGCCACAACCAGGAGCAGGAGCAGCAGCTTTGGCTGTAAAATATTGCACACGATATTGTCACCGGATTTTCTTGCTCCCTGCAAAATGCACGGCTTTAGGAAAACCATTTTTGTTTCCTCATGGCTAAAATAGACACCATCACGATTGAACGAACGGGTGCTTCCATTTATATTTTTTTTTGCGTGTGGTGGTGGTGCTAATACTGATTTTTTTTCCCGGTAGTACAATACGGGGAGATACAGCGCACCACATATAAAAGTAGGATGTCAGGGAAGGAGAAGAAGAAGAAGGAGAAGGAGGAAGCTGAAGAGAAAAGAAGAAAGATGATGAGAGAGGGAGGGAGGGAGTAAAAAAGCGTAATTTCAATTTGAAGTTCATTCCCCTTTTCTTCTTCTTCTGCTTCAACTTCCTCACATATTCTCTACAACCTCACTTTTTTGTCTTCCTTTTTCCCCGTCATCATCTCCTTCTCCCAACGGCTCCGTCGACTCTTGCCCCGTTACGGCCCCCAAGTGCATTTTCCCTTGGCCGTTTTCCTCGCTATATTTATTCCCCGGGTGGCATTTCCAAGGGTTCTACTACAAAGGGCCGTTATCAGGCCGTTATAAAGGGAAGGAACGTGGGCGACCGGGTAGGGGGTAATGTGAGACAATGGGTTATCCTTTGTCTTCTTTGTATTACTTAATGGTACTACTTATTAATCCTGCCAAACTATGTTTTCCCGAGTGTGTTCATGGGTTTCTTTTGAACGTCTCTGTGTGCATGTGTGTGTGTGTGTGTGTGTTTGCTGCTGTGCATCCGTCCTCGATATTAAGAATGATGATGATTTGATGATGATCGTGATGGTACTTCTGCTAAGCAGCTTTGCACAACCAGGGCGAAATGAAGACTCGTATCTAATCTAGATGATTTAATGCTAGCCACGCAGTTGTTGTTGTCGTTGCAGTTGTTTTGCAGTACATTTAGGCAGATAAGCTCTTCTTGTGCGTATTTTGCATATTGATTAAATAAATGTGTACACAAAGTGTACCATCCTCATCATCATCATCATCATGATGCCAATGGTACACATAACAAACACCGCAATCTCTCTCTCTCTCTCTCTCTCTCGCTCCCTGGGTATAGTGCAATAGGGGTAATATAAGGAGGTAAAGACCAAAAACGAGCGAGTGCAGGCTCCAAAAAGGTTTGCATCACTACTGGTGCTCCAACTATCAACTATCCTCTCTGTTTCGTATACACCCTGCTCGAGAAAAGAATGCACGTTTTTTCGAACCTGATTGTAGTTACTGGGGTATTGCAATTTCTGAACTTGTCGTTTTACGAAACAATCTCTCTCTCTCTCTCTTGCAGAGTGTACCATTACTACTACATACACACAACGCGCTCTCTCTCTCTCTCTCTCTCTTTAGCTCGCTCATTTTACTGGCTAAATAGAGCCGGTGGTATAGGCGCTCTGATTCTTCGTCTCTCTTTTGGCTTCCTTGATTCACTTGGCCATATGCATGCCTCTCGTGCTCACCATTATCATCGCGCAGCCTCTTTTCAGTTTTCCACCATTCTTCCCTCTCCATCGTCGTGTGCAACGTAAATCGCGTTATTTGCGTTTCGAAACTTGTTTTCCTTGTAATTTTGTTTTGTTTTCGGGGGCTTTCCCACCACCTGACCCCTGACCCGAGGGCAGGTCAAGGGATACATTTTACAATAAATAGAGTGTGTTGACGCGGGGATATTGAGAATTTTCCAAACTTGTTGATAAATACGGCGGTCGTCGGGTTGCACCAGATAGCTGCTCTTTGTTTTATACAGCATATTTTTCGTCAAAATCATCTCCATTTTAAAGGATCGCGATAACGATCAAAACTGACTCTCTCTCTCTCTCTCGCTCCTTGTTTTTTCCTTCTCTGCTACTTCTTTTCATCTATTTTTGGTAACCCTCTCGCTATCATCATCATCTTCGTCGTCGCCGTTCTCTCTCTCTCTCTCTCTCTCTCTCTATCACACAACCAGCACAAAAGGCGAACAAGTGGAATACCTAAACGCGCCGTTGGTGTTGTTTACCTCCTCATTTTTACGAGCCCTACCAGATTTACGACGACGGGCGACAGAGAGGTGCTGACGGTGGGACGAACTATCAAAATCATTATATCTCTTGCTCTCTACAAGTCGCCTCTTGAAATTTGATAAGCAATTCATCTTATCTCTCTCTCTCTCTCTTCTGCGGATGACCTCTGTGTCTTGAGCTGGTCTTGTTTTTGTTCGTTGTGGCGTGCTGTGATTTTGTAAGAAAAACAAGTAGAAAATTTTGTGGCCATTTAAGTATTTTATTCAAAATCCTCTCCTCCTCCCCCTCTCCTCCTGCTCAACAACAACATCAGGTGACCTTCGTTCGTGGCACCAAAGATAGTGTGGATATCGGCGACACAAGAACATAATATATTATAAACTACCAGTGGCGTGGTGCTATCTCTCTCTCCCCCTCTCTCTCTCTAACCCCCTCTCTCTCTCTATTTTGGTGGTGGTTGGTGGTGTGTCCACTCAAAAATCATCCTTATCTCTCTCTCTCTCTCTCTCCTCTTTTTCCTCTTCTCATTCATTTCACCAGAGCTCCATTCATGAAGAAAGTAAAGGTCCCACAAGAAGCTCAAATGTTATCATCTCCATCAACAGAGGTTGCACACACACCCATCAACCAGCAGCAGCAATAACAAAAATACAAAAGTGAAACAATTTTTTTCTTCAGTTATTGTGCAAACCCCCAATGCTGACGCGAACGAATACATACCATTTTTTCGTCAGTTGCTTATCATCATCATCGTCATCACCACCATCACATCTTGTTTTTCCTCCAGAAAGCTAGCTACTCCAGCCGTCCAGAGCCCAGCAACATCTGGTACGATTGCCAGGCATCGTCGTGTGTGCACGTTTTAGGCAGTTGCAGTGAAGCATCAGCCTCGCTTTTCGCTGACACACTCATCGTCAGTCACACACAGGCTAACTGGTAGTGTATGGTACATTTTCTTCTGGACGTTTGGGTCTTCACTGAGGGAGCGACTGCGCCGACGAGGATAAATGAGAAAATGATAAGATGATTGTTTACGCATCAAAAATTCGACAGTGATGATGATGATGATAATGATGATGATGGGACGGGGCTGACGACGCTGCTGCGAGAGTGAGTGCTGCTGCTGCGGAGGTACACCATTCATTTAATTAAGACGCGAGTGTGTGTCCAATTACAAGTAGTCCTCTCTAATTGATATACGTCGTCGTCGTCGTCGTTGTCATCGTCCACTTTGTAAAAGAACTGGAGAGCGTCGAAAAAAAAATTAATGGATCATCGCTGAAAAAGAGGCGAGTTGTACGTTGGACTTGTTTTAGGGAAAAATTAGTGAGTGTAGGTGCTCCAGAGAGGGACAAGAGGCATGTAATGTGATCATCTTGGATTTTTATAAATTATTCACGATTATCTGTTGGGATCATCGTATTTATTCATCGTAATCATCACATGATGATTTACTACGAGCCAATAAAGACAAAGTGTTGTAATCGCTGGGGCAAGTAAAGAGGAGATTATTGGTGCAACGCTGGAGGTGGTGTCCTTTTACATAAAAAGGAGCAAAAAGCAATTTCGTCCTTTTCTGTCCTGGGATCTCTCTGACGACGACGAGAGTGGTCGCTTTGACGTTGCAGTGATCCTCGCAGTAAATATTTTGGCAGTTGGGAACGAGATAGTTCGCAGCAACAGCAACAGCTAATTAAATGGGCCTTCCCCTGAGTAAAATATACCGTTACCCTAATTAAAGCCAAACAGCCCAGGGGCATCCCTGTTTTCTCTGTAAACGAAAAACAGTCTTTGTGCGAGCGTGCAGGGGGGAATAATGTAAAGCGGTGGTGGTGCAGGACAAGGATCCCTGCGAAAAAAAGTGGGATTGATGGAGACTGAGGAATGCATCACAGCCACCGCAGTACCCCCACCGCCTCCCCCTCTCCTCGCGCAACAACAGCAGCAGCAGTACTCGGGAAGAACTAGGAAACGAGGAGGGATGCTAGGCTCAATGTCGTCGTCCTCTGTGGAAAAGCAGGTTGGTTCTTATTCCTCTCAGAATACTCACCATCATCACGATAAGGTTTTACGGAGTCACACCAGACGAGGCAGAGGAGCTGGACCAGCGCCGGTGTCCCTGTCTACCCCTCCTCTATCTGGAGGACTTTCCTCCAGACGACGACAACGAAGTAGTGCCTGTTCCTCCCACACGGACGAGGACGACACCGGAGGGGGCGGAGGAGGAAGTGGGAGAGGGAGAGAGGGTGTAGGGGACGCGGCAGAATTTGAAGAAGTCTCCATCTCTTTAATAAATTGCGGGGATGATGCCCAAGACCCCGGGAAAATTGAGGAGGACCCCGACGACGCGGTGGCCAGTGGCAGTGATAATAACAGCAGTGGCAGCATTATCATAACCAGCAATAATAACAACAATAAAGGAGTACGACGAAAAGCTGGTGGTGGCGGTGGCGGTGGTGTTGGTGAACACGACGCAGTAATAATCCCTTCGTCCTCGTCATGCTTCTCACCAACAAATGAGACAAAGGAGCTGTGCGAGCAGGCAGGACTGCTGGGAGGAACCATCAAAACAACAACAATCCACTCAGGAGGCACTCGGCTATCATCCTCGTACATACCAGCACACAATGACGGGGCCACACAACAATGCTGCAGCAGCAGTAATGCAGGAGAGCACAGCTGCAGCAGCAGTAAAGGGAACGACAATAATGCTACGATAAACTGCTCCCAGAAAATAGCGGCGGCAGCGCAACAGCGAATAATGGACAATAACGTTGCTTCTCGTTTTCGTCGTCGCAGTCATCGTCAACATGGTCATCAGCCAGATCTGCACCGTGGCGAGAGAAGCACTCCTCCTGCGGCTGCTGTTGTGGTTACTGCAGCTGACAAAGACGGACACGACGACGAGGACGACGAGGACGAAGACGACGACGAATCTCCTCTCCATTCTCATCATAACAACAATGCTGGCCGAGCAAGACGAGAGTCAAGCTACGACAACGACGACGAGGAGATGTGCCAAGAGGATGCTGCCAGTTGCGAGTTACCTGGCGAACCAAACACAGGGCAGTCAGAATCATCACCAGCGTCCTCCTCATCGCCGTCACTCTCATTGTTAGAGTCGTCTTCGTCCCTGCTGGTGGTTGGGGCATTGTCGTCATCCGTCACAATAACAGCCACAAATCCCGGCGCAGGGGCCGCGGTCACAGCATCCCTGGTGAAAAGTGAGCGTGGTGGAAGTGTGAGTGCGTGTGGTGGTGAGAATGGTGGAAAGGAGAAAGAGGAAAAGAACGCCAACAAGAAACGAGCGACAGGGAGCAAGGAGCCTGCCAAACAAGAGGAGTCTGTCTCTTTTCCGAGTGGTCTTATCAGCGTTGTTAAACAAGAGCCGGGTTTAGTTTCCGGGGACGCGGGGAGGGAACACGGCTTCCCTACCACGGGAGAAACAGGAGGGGCATTAAAAGTGACCAAAATTGGAGGTCATGATGATGGTAGATGGTCGGGTAAGTGGGGCAGATTTTAAAGGGAGCTTACGGCGGGTACAAGCGTATCGCGTATCCAGATATCGCGTAGCGGGAGATTTAAGAGATGGAGTGTCCTGGTTGGTGTGTGTGCGTGTGTATGTGTGTGTCTGTGTGCGGTCTTCTTTGGGGCTAAGGGATACTCTGTTTTGGGGAGAGGCGTAATATATTGTATGGTGTGTGATTTTGCAGCAGGAGAGGATGCCAGACAAAGCAAAGGCAAGGATGGGGCAAAAGGTGAATGGACGGGGCTCTCGTTGTCAGTGTCATCATTACCATCATCGTCTTCAGTGGTTTGCAGTGGAGCAGCTACGAGCATGCCTCAGAAAGCGGGAGTGAAGGGGAGCTCATCTATTCAGCTGGAGGATGGCGGTAGCGTTTTTGCGGGTTCGAGAAACGAACAAAGTAGAACAAACAAAGTATCTGGTGGGACGCCACCGTCTGCGGCAGGGACTGGAGGGTCCGTGCGGGTAAAAAAGTGTTCTTCGAAGAAGCAACCAGTAGCGAATTCGCCAGCGTCTGGTTTCACGAGTAATCATACTTTTAGTGCGCAGTGTGGTGGTAAAAGTGCGAGTGGAGGGGGAGAACAGAAAAAGGCGTCTGTGCCAGCCCCCATGTTGCTCATGAATAACTTGCCGTACATGGGAGAGCTCACGTTTGACACGAGACCACGACGGGGCCGGAAACCGAAAAAGGCAGACATTTGTCACTTGATTTCTAAGAATTACGGGATTCATTTCCCCGCCGGGGTTACGCAGGCCACTCTCACAGCGGCAGTAACCCAAAATAACAGTAAGCCTGCCCCGGCTCCGCAGGGGTTGAGCGCTGGAGGAGGGGGGACTTCGTCCCGGAAAAAGGCATCCGCTGAGACAAGTAGCGCTTCCGCCAAAAATAATGCGGCTGCTGCCTCCCGTGCGGGAGCGGTCCCTCCCACCTTTTGCAATCGAGATGTGTCTATTGTCCCCATTATCCCGACCACGTGGGGAGGTAGTGGCGGCGGCGGAGGTGGTGGTGGTGGTGGAGCGGGAAGAAATGTCAATACCCCCCTATTATTTCCTATTACCTCGGACAGCAGCAAGTGTTCACCCTCCACCGCTGCGAATCTGCTAAAGCCTTTGAGCTCCCTGGCACAACAGCTCATGCTTCATCATCATCAAAATCATCAAAACTCCTCCTCGCATTGCTCAGTAACATCGTCATCAACAACAACTACCAGAGGCATGACAACCATGACGTCATCGCCCCAACAAACGATCTCAATGTTTCCGCTGCCAACGCCATCTTCGTTCTCTCAATCTCATCACCCCACCGCTGCCGACGTTTCTCGAGCCAACACCACCAAACGGAGTAAGACAGGCGGGCACCGAGAAACGGAGTATACTGGAGGGGAGGATGTGGACGAAAACATGATGGAGGTGGACATTGAGTCCCTTGGAGGAGACGAAGAAGAGGACGACGAGGATAACCAGGATAGTCCGCTCAACCTGTGCATGCGGGATAAATCCATGATGGTGCTAGGTCATCCTCGTTACCACGAGCCACTTTCCCTTGTTAAAGAGGAGGCATTAGATGTCAGATGGGGGAGGGGTGGGGCTGGACGGGGAGGCGGTGGTGCTATTAAAGGTTTGGTTCGGTCTAGTAGAAGTGCTACCAGTGCTAACAATATTGGTAGCAGCAGTTATTGTTCTGATGGTGCTATGGAAATGGGAGGAGGAGGAGGTGGTGGTGGAGGGAGCAGTGGGAATAAAAGAGGAATGATGCAGACCTCCATTGCCAGTGCGGCGGTGAAAAGTGGAAAAAGTGCAAAGCTAATGGGGAGCTCGTCGGGATCGTCAACGGGAGCGTCGTTAACCTTTAGTCTAGTTAACAGTAGTAATAGTAATAATATATGCGATAGTGACAGTGTGAGCAATCTAGTCAGTTGCCGTCCTTCTCCGTCACCCTCGTCGTCCCCCTTGTTCGGCAACGTGCAACCGCCGTCTAAGTTAAGCCCCAATATTTTTGCCATTTCAGCGCATCATTTGCAGAATCAAGGCTTGGAAAATACAGGGAAAGCTGGTGGAAAGAGCAAGCAGGGGGGACAAAGTAGGAAGAAAAGAGGTAAAGTACTGTGGTCCAAAGGTGTCATTGGTCAGAGGGGAAGGATGATGGGGGATATTGTTTGATTTGCATGTACAAACGGCGATTTTTTGTCCTTTGGCAGAACTAAATCTTCGTGGGGATATTTCCATTTCTACTACGGGTTCTCCAGGATCGCAGAGCGGGACTGGAGGTAATCCCAGCGGCTCTGGAACGCTGTCTTCGTTTGGAGGAACACTTTTTGGACAGTCCACCGCGGGGATTAATGATGGGGCGGAAGTATCCATTTGCAAGTTCAAATTTACCGGGGGAGCCAAGCCTTGTCTGCAGGAGAAGAAAATGCTGTCTGTGGATTCCGGCGGGAATTTTCGGTTTTATTCGGATAAGACCAGCGGTACCGGGGGAGCAGGGGCCACAACCAGTACCGGAAAGTTGGCGGGCAAGGGTCAATCACAGCAGTTGCCAATGACATCGTCTTCCGGGTCTTCGACTGCGTTTTATTCAAGTACCTCCGGACGCGTGGATCTCTCCCAGTCCCCACCCTCCACAGGAGACGGGATGGAGTGTCATTACGCGCTATCATCTCTTCCCAAGAGTGCCAAGAGTATGAGCATGTGCATGCCTGTAGGCTCCGTGAACAATACAGGAATACAAGTGAAGCTAGGGTCCGCAGCGCAGTCCATGGGGTCTTCGAAATGTAACTCAGTCTCCGCCAAGTTATCGCTTCCATTGATGCCCCAGTCGTCCTCTGCCGGAGGTGCCGGGGGGAATCCTTATGCGGCCTTGTCCATCTCCCCGACAACAGAAGAGCTTCAACAATTACATTTAAATATGCAAGATCAAGTGCAACAGCAAAGTCGCAGCTCTTCTCGAGTATCCCCCTACCCGTCCGGGGACTACTCTTACAGTAGCAGTAACAGTTGCAGTAGTTCCGATAACTGTTTTGGAGGGGATCCTCCCTCCTCCGCAAAATCTAACAGACAAGCCTGTTCCGGTGGGGGTGGGGGCAACTCTCACCATGCCAGGGGTGGCGGAGGGAGCGGGAGTAGCAGCAAAATGAAGCTAAAGAGAAAGCGAAGGACGAGGAAAAGCTTAATGCGAGAGAAACTGGAAAAGACGTTCAAAGAGAAAGGCTTTCTCATTCAAACTCAACAGCTGGAGTCTGCAGAAGGAGCCACGTACTGCAAATTCCGCCAGTTGAGGAAGTTTACGCGGTATCTGTTCCGCAGCTGGAAGGACTACCTGCCTGATCACGTGAAGGACATTAGTGACAACAGTGCCAATAACAACAACAACAACAACAATGGAACCGTAGCCAGCGCGGAACAGGCATTGCCCAGCAGTGACCAACCAAGTAATCTCACAGGTACGGTGAATTAAAGATAGTTAATTCAATTAAGTGTGATTTAATTGCTGTTATCTGAACTGACTTGAAAGTGAAGCTCCCCCTCCTTTTTTCCTTTCAGGACAAAAAGAAGCTGACTCAAATGTACAAAGTATGGCTGATGACGATGGAGACATGGAGGACGACGAGGACGAGGGTGACGAGGAGGAGGAGGAGGATGCAGAGAGCGAGGAACAGCCTAGGCAAAGCTTGATCTCACAAGACGATACATTGGCGCATCACAACGAAGAAGAGAGCGAGGATGACGAGGAGGAAGAAGAGGACAAAGGGGATCATCCCCGACGCGGAAAGAAGTTCAAAAGTAGTCGCCGTCGTCGTCAACGCAAATGTGCTGCTGCTACAAATTCTGGAAGAGCAGCAGCAGCAGCAACACCGCCAAGCAAATCAAACTCTGGCCTGAGGGACGATTCTGAGAAGGACAAAGACGAGGACAATGAAGATGTGGAGCTTCAAGTGGATGCCTAGTTTGGTTTATTTAGGAAAACAAAGGACGGGCAACATGTTGCAAGATCCGGAGCGATCGCCTCTTTCTTCAGAAATGCTAAAAATGCTCATTTGGACTATAATTAATTTCCCAGCCCGTTAAAGGTACACATTTACCGAAAAAGACACCCCCGTCTACCCTCTGTCCTCAGGGACTCAAAATTAAAAATTTATAAAAAATAAAAATACGCATATTCGGAATGCTTGCTGCTGGCGTCCATCTTTTTAGCTGTCTGGAACTTACAGAGCGTCGTGAAATCCTTTCTTGTAATAAAAAAAACATCAATCATACACAATTATATGACTATATAGACTCTATAGCAGTTAGCATAGCGTATATTACATACACACACACACATATATATATACTACCACCTGCAGTCTTTAAATGTTACTTGAGCAAAGAATACCAAGCTTTTAACATATTATTATTATTATTATTATTATTATTACTATTAATATTAAGACTATTATTATTATTATTAATATTATTATTATTATTTAGTATCGGTACGATTTTAAATTATGTTTTAAATCATGTATATGTACTTCATTCAATAATAACACAGCCACTACGAGAGCAACCTGTTGCGTTGGTTTTGCAAAATCATTTTTGTTTTTTCATAAAAGCCAATTGCTTACAAGAGCAATTAATCCTAGTCATAACAACGAATACTGAATCACATAACAATAATATCACGAAGGAGACATATGCCTTCCTCGTAATGCGTCTCACTTGACCCCAAGCTGACTTCTGCGGACCATTCTGCCACGTAACGAGCCACAAAGCAAAAATGAAAGGAAATCTTGTATTCTATTTCTATTCACAGCCTGTTTCCCCCGAAAAATGACAAAAAACTACCGCTGATCGGTACAATGATGTTACATAATTGCATAATTTAAAGACAATGGCCTCAGTACAATTCCACGGAATCCTGGCCGACTTATCTGGATCCACCGATAACATGCGGAGGGCAAGACTTACCATCTGTCTTACAGTTTCCCGAACGTTCCTGTATAAATTGGTGTATTCTACAAATGTTTCTTGGTACTTGGTAGGGCCGAGATTGCGTTGATGATGCTGTAATAAACTCATTTAATGAGGTAATGACGACTGGCAAGAAATAGCTGCTTCTTCGGGTAAGCTAGAATCTCTACGGCTGCCAGTAGCAGCTCCTCTGTCCAACTTATGTCCCACCTCACCAGTTGCTACGCAAAGAAAGAAGAGAGCAGACACGGGACCAGAAAGTATAAACATTTTGAGTTGAGAAAGGAGGGTATATATCCCTTCGTGTTCGCTGTTGTGATTGTGTACAAAACAGTAGTAAATGAACCTGATCCGCTTTTTTTTTGGGAGGAGATGATCAGCAATGCAGTGTAAATAGAAGACGTACAATAAAATGTCATAAAAAAAGTAATCCCGTGTGGTGATGTGAGAATATTGTGAGATTGACATTGACAGTATAGAGAGGGAGCAGGAAGGACAACAATTGTGGGGAGAGATTAAGGATTACGTTGGATTTTATTTGTGTTGTGAAATTAAATTAAAATACACTCTCAAAAGAATGAGCATCACCGCACGGGCAAAGCTGTGTCTGCAATAGGAGAATTAAACAAAGGTAAGAAGTTAAGTAAAGAAAAGATGAAGGAAGAAATGTGTCGTAAGGAAACGTAACGTATTTTTTTCTTCGATAAAATGCGTACACGAAGAAGGGGGAGTCAAGAAAGGGGGTGAAGGATGTTATTGACAGTTAACAATGTTTAGTGTAGTCAGGAAAATGGAAACTATTGACTGATTAATTAAATTGTGAGTGTTACTATTTGACTTTTGTGTAGAGATAGGGGTCAGTAAGACGTATACCATTTTGAGCATAGCTTGAGTAAACGGGAGCTTTTTGAAGAGGTTGAACAATGGACATCGACCAGGGTTCCATGCCGGTATCGTCTCCTCCGCGGAGACAGCGTCCTCCAACAAATTGGGTGCCCTTTCCGGGAACGAAGAGGAAAGCACACGTGGCTAATTTAGGGGACAATTTTGATGCGGACTGCCGGTGAGTACCAGAAACGTAGATGCTACAATTAAACTATTTAAGTTATAGTTAGTGTCAATGGTTATAACAGGCAGGGGAAATGAAATTGCAATGTTTTTGTAACAGACCTTCCCCAGCAAAACAGTTTGCAGTGGACGAGGAAGTTGCCAATGACATTCTTCAAGACGGTGTATACTTCGATCCATTACAGCCTCTATCTCCACCTGAGAGTGGGAATGAAAGATCGGGAAATGAATCGGATACAGAGGACGCCCCTGGCGTATACGGAAAGGCCCCAGGTGACACGACAGATATTCCTTGTACACGTTCTCCGCCGGTTTTTGAAAGCATGTTCAAAACAACGGTATCTTTGAATGAGGAGGAAGGTCACGATGACTCCGTGATTGCGCCTCACTCCATGCATGTTTCTCAGATTAATTCTTCTTCAAACCGCATTTCTAGCAACTCTCAATCCGTGGTGAAAAATGCATTTTCTATCATTCTATCCAATGAAATTCAGGAGACCCTGACCCAAGGAAAGCGAAACGAAGACTTCCCCCTGCCGAAATCAATAATAAACCACGTCAGGAAAACCAACAACTCGATGGCTTTAGTGCCATGGAAACCTCCAATGTCCCTGGAGAATCTGACCATGTTCTCTTCAATAAAGCCCAAGGAGATGGTGGTTCAGGGGAAAATCCTTTGTTTCCAGCAAAACCTTGAGCCAGTCTTCACCCCAGTTACTCCACCTCCAGTGCCATTATTATCTGTAGCCAATCAACAAACTTCTGAGCAGCCCATCTTTGAATCTCTTTTGTTCCAGTCCATCGCACATGACGAAGATAGTATGGACATGGATGTCGACATACCTTTGTAACTTTAAACTTATACAGACTGAATATAACATCGAAGGAAGCAGCGCCGATGTACTGACAGCTTTACCAAATGTTTTTAAGTATCTGATAGATGATGTAGTTGCTGCATACTCACATGCTCTCCTACTCGCCTTAATAAACTTGTGTCAATTACTAATCATTATAGCATTAATTAATACACCAATGATATTTGTAGGGAAACCTAAAATCCTTTGTCCACTTGAACTATGACTGTGATACTGTGTTAAGAAAGAGGGGCAAGGCAATTTCAATTTCAATTAAATAACGAAATTAGTACAAAAACAATTGAAACTGAAGCGTGTACTCCGATTAAAACGCCAATGTAGTGTAATGCACGGCAATCTATATTAGGTTACGAATTACGTATATTTAAAATTGGGTGAATTTGAATTCTGTCACTTTTTTCTGTTTTGTACTCCAGAAGGTGGCATTACCGTACAGATGAGTTTCATTGGGTAATATTCAATAACTTTTAAAATCAATTTGATTTGATGACTTGTTGAGCTAAAGTGGTTTTTGAATGTGAATGTAAATAGAAGTCGTGTTAATGTCCATAATAGGGAAACCAGCTCAACTGTTTTTATAGCAACACAATATTTTTATTGAAGCTACTAACAGTGAAATCGATGAAATTGAGTAACAGTCATGTAACAATAAGATTTAATGTTTGTATAGAATAAAAGCAGATTTTTTAAACCTGTTCTTTCATACTGACTTTATTTTGCATAGATGATAGAGCCTTCCTGCAGAATAATAAATTATTTCGGTATAATAATAATAATAATAATAATAAAAGTGTAATTAACAGCAGACCAGAATGGGTAGGTATATATTTAGTTAGTATATAAATGGCAAAACTAGCAACACCATTAAATAAAAGTAATATGGGGTTAAAATAGCGTCTTCATTAATAGTTGAGTGACGACTTGTATATAGTTAACATCGGTTGTCATATCATGTTAGCTGATCAGGTAAAATTTCGTCCTTTAGAGTTTTCAGGAATGTGTTTCCATTTATGATTTTCGACGTAACTACCAAAAACTCCCCTGAAAAAAAATAGTAGCCGATTTTATAGAGTTGATGTAAGTAAACTATTGATTACACAGTAAAGGAACAAGCATTTTTTCTCTATCAATACTTACTTTCATCATCTTGTTGCGCCAAGAAACGGAGGGCGGAGATTTCTGCAAATGTACACCCTCCAATAAACACGACAACTGTGAATTTTGGAACGCGCTTTCCACTGATCAGTCCAACTGGGATTTCAGTGTCTTCATCAACTGTTGGACCGGGAAGGAGTGAAAGAAGTGAGTCTTTTAAATTGGCCCATAACGACGGTTTCAATCGGTGCTGAATAAGACGGATACTCAGTGGTGCATATCTGAAAGAATATTTTCCATGGTAAACTTTAAAATGGAATTGCTCCCTTGTATTTTGTTGCACACATAATGTAATAAACATCCAGCCAGCTTACATGCTATGGACATAGGCAAAATCGGTGGGATTGATTTCAGAAACATCACAGACTGTAAGATTGAGGGCTCTACGAAGGGTGCTGTAACGACCGCCACCCTATAAACAAGCCAGACGATTGACGATAGTTAAAAACAGTTCATAATTTGAATTGCATTAATTAGTTAGCATTAAGTAGGTACCTGGAGACGAAGTATTCCCATAGCATACAAACGCTGAAGTGTTAAAACGTGCTCAAATCCGTAATTTTGTACTATCAGTCTTTGGTAGTGCTGCAATATATTCGTCTTCAAGCCGCCGTTAGTAATGCCTGTCACATGGATAAGGTAAAAATTGTAAATTCCAAAATTCAAACCGACTACTTATACTAGTTGGTTTGATCACGTGAAAATATTCCGCTTACTCTGTATAAGCAATAACCGTAGGACAGTGTTGAGTGGAGCTTTCTTACCGCACAGATTTTCAATGTGCGAATTTATTTTATCTGTGCCCATCCCACTCAGAAGCTCTTGCTCACATTCAAGGCTGCTTAAAAATTCATCTGTTTCCGTTTTTGCCTTGATAAGCTCAGCAATGGACGTATCTAACAACAAAGGACAAGATGGTGTTGATATCTCAAGCTGCTACATTTAAACTTTAAATTGCTAGAAACAGCTTACGAGTGGAGAGCGATTGCTTCAGTGCTTGGATAGCAGGAAGATTTTGTACGAGCCGTTTCATCTCGCCAACTGACATGTTCCCTCTTTCCTTTTGTTTCATGATTTCTTGGATCTCTGACGTCTTTGCGCGAAGAATTCCACCAATGGCACTAAAGTTTTTATCCCTCAGTTCGGTATATAATTCCTCTGCAGAATTCAGCATGAACATTTTGGTTTCACCGAACTTATCCTCAGGCAGTTTTACCTGATCTATATTACACATTTTCAACTGTTATCTATCCATTTAATTATTTGGACCTTTCTTCGTCATGTCAATTTGGTATGTTGTGTATAATTCCATATATAATATAATTACTGTTATTTATTCCAAAGAATTCGTCGATTAATCCTTCATACGTTAATTGAGTTACAAGGGGTGACAGTGGATCCACTTGTCTGTCGATAAGTATCATATAATCCATACCAACACCGGAAATCTGCAAAACCAAAATCCAGAATATTTTGCTTAGAACAGTGACTTGCCATGATTAGAGGTACTTTTAAAATGTTTCATACTTGTGGTTTAAAGCTTCCAGATTCTTGTTTGATATTCTGCATCAAATTGAACACATAACTAGCTGCTGTACCCTTTCCGAAAACTTTGCTAGGTGATCCGTATCGTTTCTGAAGCGACACGAGAGCTTTGGCAATATTGTGCATTCCGGTGGGGTCCATTTCTACGTGATACTCTTTAAATGCAAGTTCAAGTTCCAAGGTCAAAACGTCTTTGTCCAGGGGAAATAGGAATATAGGGAGATCATCTATGGAGGCCAGTGATGGCATTAGTCCTTCCTCCTATGGAATAAATTAGTTATTAGATGATGCTACTTCTCTGACAGTTATTACACAACTATTTACTATTTACATTCTGAAAATTCCGAAATGCTCACCTTCAGATACTCTTCACAAAGTTTGGACGTTCTAGGGAGAAATATCAAGTGGAATTTACGTCGCCTTCTGAACCTCTCCTCATTTCGAATACATGTTGCTATCAAGGGCATTAATTCAACCAGTGGTCTGGAAATAAACAGCACTGTTTCTGGAATATCTGCTGGAAGAGCCATATTAGTATCCAGCTGAATCATTCGAGTAATACCATGTTCTTTAAGAACTCTGGGGGTAGCAATTAGGTTCATGGGATTCGCCAAAGTTCTATCCCAAACGATAGCCTATCCAACACAAAATCATGCACATTAGTTGTTAGTGGATTACTGACCACATGCCCTTAAAATAAAGTTTGTGAGTTCTCAGAAAATAGTGCTCCCATAAAAACACCCAGTACCTACCTTGTCTCCTTGACATTTTTGAAATAACGCTATCAGATCCTTTTGAGCCAACTTTTGAATAATCTCCAAATCCACTATGGAGTTCATAGGTCGTCGCGCTTCCGCTTCAGCCATTCCAAACGTGGCCATCGTCGCAGTGGTCACTCATCTACACCCACCCAGCCCACTTTAAAATCTCCTATTTTTTTCTGTTTCCCTCTACAATCCAGCAGATCAGCGAACCAAGGCGTTAACTTCCCTACACAATTAACCTGCCTCCTTCAAATATCTTTCCCCTTATTCTCCGGAAAAAAATCCTGGATAAACTTCACTTAAATTCGCCCCAAATTATTACTCCAGTAACTTAACTAATCCCCCAACAGCAGTTCATTGGCCTCATAGTTCCCGGTAACACCCTAACTAACCATCAACCACATCATACTAACCATCAATACAAATTACAATTCACACCCTCTGGATTCCACAAACTCATCAATTCTCTCCAGTCAGTCATCTGTTATCCTCCTCCTATTTTGACAATTTATCACTCTCAAAAACAAATTCGCGCCCTGAAAACTCCTCTCTGTTTAGGGGTGTCTGGAGACCGTATCACTCCACCATTTACTAGCCCTCCTTTCCCTAACCCACCGTTGCGTTGTTGCGCTCTGATTTCTGTTCTCCGCGCCATCTTACGAGATACTGGTGTTCCTTACAGGAGGTAGAAAGGCGGCCAACATTTAAACTAGCTGTTGGCAAAGCATTAGTAAGGCCACGGCAAGAAGAAACCCCTTTCATTCCTTGCCTCACAGTATGCAATTGTATGTATTGCTATTGCCGTGCGGGTCTACATGTCTAGTGTGTGGGCACATGTTCAAACTGGCAAGACAACGGGGTAGGTTGAAGTTGGAGCAGCGGAAAAACGAAAAACTAAGCACGCCGTGTGTTGGGTAAATGTGTACACAAGCTGTGTGTGCTCTCTGCTTGCGTTACTGCGTGTATTCTATATCTACCGTCCCGGTTTACTGTCGTTGTGAGCTGAATGCGACTGCCTGTTCATACACTCTTTTTGTTCAGTTGTTAGCACCACACGGTTGCTAGTAGGTAAGACGAATTTAATTGAAATTCGGTGTTTGAGTGATCAAATTTAAGAGGTGAGTTATTTTTAATTAGATATTCATTGTTGGGGGAAATGTCTAGAGATTGGGGAGTGATTGTTAGTTTAGTGGATCGTTTTTTGGGGGAGGGGGGAGCTCGGCTTATCGGTAGATAGCCGACTGTTTCATTTAACAGGTTGACGGAGGCGACGAGATTTTAGAATAATTGTTGATAGTTGGTGATTAATGATAGCCTATTAGTATATTTAAAGGTTGTGAACAAGCGGGTAAAGAAAATATTTAGCACAGGGGGGAAGGGTTTGGGAATCTGTAATTTTTGGGGTATATTTCTGTGTTGCATGTCACATGTTGGGATTGTTGGGGTCGGAGCACTAAACTTGGGAGAATAGTATTTATATATGAGGGATAAAGGGGATGGTGCTCAGTATTGACTGTTTTAAAAACATTTGATGATAACAGATGATTGAAGTTAAAAAAGCTATATATATTGGGGAGTTATTGCAAATTAAACAGGGAAAGGGAAGAAATTGGCAGTAGTTTATAACGGAAGTTGTTTAAACAGCGGCTAAAATATTACAATCTTTTATTGTTTGTAGGTATAAAACTTCATTCCCACTAAGATGCCAGCTAAGAAACCTCGTGCGGGTCATAGGAACCCAGTTTTGGTTCCCGGAATTCACCGTTTCGGTCGTTCCAAAATGTACCACAAGCGTGGAATGAATGTCAAGAGGACACTGAAGACTGCCCAGAAGGTAATGAAAGTATTACTGATTGGTTGTTTGGAGTATAGTTACGTTCACACTTAAGTAAATAGAGAATGGTCAGCAGTAATTTGAAAATGATGTATCAACAAGCAAGAGCATGAAATTATTACCCGTTTGTAATTCCGGTGTGAAAATGTACTATGCGAGTTATAAATAAGAGAGTTGGAACATTTGGAAAAACTGCACAATACAATGGCTTTTATTATGGGAAGAAATCTGAAATAGTAAATAAACTAACTCTGCTGTAATTTATGAATTTAATAGGTTGTAACGAAGAAGCCTGTGTACATTGAGAAGCCCTTGGGAGGTGCCCAGAACGGACAAAAGCGTTTGGTTCAAGTTAAGAAATCCAAGCGTTATCATCCTACAGCTATTGGAAAAGTTCGACGCGCCGTCACCCGCCCTGGAGTGATTCGTCGTACTAAGCTTCGTGGTACATTGAAAGCTGGAACCGTTCTTATCCTTGTTGCAGGACGTCACGCAGGAAAGCGAGTCATTTTATTGAAGCAGTTGGATTCTGGACTCCTCCTTGTCACTGGTAAGCCTCATTTAAATAAATCTTTTGATGCTAAATGTATATTTATTTATGAGCATTAGTGTCAATCCTGTTTCTTTATTACATTCAACAGGTCCTTTTAAACTTAACGCTGTGCCACTTCGTCGTGTGAACCAGCAATATGTCATTGCCACATCCACTCGTCTTGACATCTCAAAGGTTAAAATCCCAGAGACCTTGAATGATGCCTACTTCCGTCGCGATAAGAAAGCCCTTAGGAAACAACGTCAGCAGCAAGAAGGTGAAATTTTTGCTGCCGCAAAGGGTGGATACACGCTTCGCGAAAACAGGAAGAAGGATCAGGTAACAATTTGTTTTCAATCTTCAACATCATAGGAAAAAACGTCACACTGTCATACTTTATTGATTGAGTGTGTAACTTATTTTGTGTTACAGAGTGATCTGGACAAGCAGATTTTGAGCATCGTTAAGAGCAATAAGGATAAGAAGGCGATGCTTAAATACTTGGCGTCTCCTTTCTCATTGCGATCAGGACAGTACCCACATAGAATGAAGTTTTAAGTTTTTCGTTAAGATCGAATAAATGATTCATATGACTTGTTACAAACAATGAGTGTTAACGTATAATTTTTTCCAAAGCATTAAGCATCTCCTCATGTTTACCTTACTAACACTAAGATGTAACCAGTCATGGATTAATTATGGCAATTTCAAACTGTTCTCATCGTTCACAACAACAAATAGTGAGTGAGCATTTAATATATCATATATGAAGATCCAGGACGACGAGGACTAAAATTGCATTCATTTTTTTCCTGCTGCGTAATAAAACATTCTAACCGAAGTAAACTTTTAAGTCACTTAATATAATACAGCTCATTGCTGAAATACAGACCAATTAAGCAAACAAGCAGATGACATTTCGTTTTATATTATGAAACTGCGTTACTTTGTGTACGTTTTAATTTCGCGACCTACGGAATTTCAGTGACTTTGAAACAAGTTTAGTGAACAACCTGTTAACCTGGGAATACATAAGTGATCCCAGTTGAAGGAAATTGTAAGAGAAATTTAGATTTTTTCTTCAACTGAAAGCTCTGGTATCTCCCCCATAGTCCTTAGCATGCATAGACCAGTTTTGTTTGGTTGGGGTTTCATTGGTTTGATTCACCCCTTTTATGCTGGACTTTTATGTGCTATATCATAGCTATGAAGTGATGCGGTAGTGTTTTTTGGAAGGTGTCAAAGTGCCCCAGGAGAACTTAGCATATGTCCCTAGTCCCTCCGTGCCGTCATATGGCTTTTCCAAAGAAGTAGAATATGTAGGCTTCATGTAGTACGCATTGATAAATTAGAACTGTAACCCTGGTAGAGTGAACAAGAAAATGATGATCTCGATCAACCATAAACTTGACAGGTTTTGTTTTTTTTTACAACTAAGGTTGTATCTCTGTTGTCTGGAAACCTCAACGCGTACCGGAACTCTCCTTAGTACATAGTCCATACATCTACATATAAATATATTATAAAAAAGGCTCCTTCTTGACCATCAACCATGGCATAAAAATGACATGAATTCATTTGAAATCTATTATCATTACGAGCGTCCCTATACAAAATACATGTAAATACATTTTGAAGCAACAGTAAGTGGTATTCAATTACTTAACCGTCTCGGATGTCGTCTTGATTTATTTGGTGAGTTTAAACAGGTAAACTTTGATCACCTCCTCCTCCGTCCTTCCTGGTGGGTGACCGCATGGATCTATCTATCTTCGTAGCAGAAGATTCAACCAGTTTGATAATTGATCATGGGTAGTGTTAAAGCTCTGTGAACTTTATTAGTGGGTAAAAGTTTAACTAAAGTTTTTATTTATATTGTTATACTCTCGACCTCGACCGATATGTTAAATTTCAAACACCGCTTCATTCGTTCATGTTTCATCGACAATTATTGTCATACAATAAATAATAAATACAATCATTAAGGCCAGCTTTGAATTAGAAACAACAGTTGTCATTAACAAACAATTAAACTTCGCAACTTAACATTTATTTACCTAAAAACTTTTCCTCTTGTGTGCTCTGATTCACAGCCTGTGAATGACAGTACCACACAGCCTGTGATCCCCTATATGTCTGTCGTCTCATCATGCCACTGTCATTGTATTTGTATCATAAATACAATACCCAATGCCAACAAACCAACGTTTACACTCAAGTTGCTACAATCATTGAGCAAATCATCAGCGCGAGAACAAAGGATGCGAATTCCCGGGACGAAAATATTATGGTTTGATGAAAAGTTGGTATGAAATCACAGGCTACATATGCAGACCAGACAGTGCAGTAGACTAGTAGAGACAGACGATCAGACAACGACAAGAAAACAGATAGACTGGATGTTGTCGAACAAGCAGTTGAAAGAGTAATGGTCATTTGTAAGGTGTTCTTTAAATAAAGTAGTAACGCCTCGTTTTAAAACGAAGAGAAGCAAATGCTCACCCGTTTAAAAATTAAACACTAGCTAGCTACATTGAAACCGTTGTCAGTACTTGTCGAAGTTGGATGTTCATTCACATGAAACAACCAACAATGCAGTGGACAGTTGACAGTGGTGACTGGTGACGCTTGCATTCGCTTTGTAGGCTGATTCTTGTCACTACATATTACACAGTACCATTTAGTTTGCTCTTTCGTGGATCCATGAATAAAACGGTTAATAGTCGTCCCGTTCCGGAATATTGACATCAAGTGTCGAGTAATTAAATTCAGTTAGTTGCATCGGTCGTATAAACAATTTGGCATTTATTGCAGCTATTGCTCTGGCTCAGGAACAGGGAGGACAGAGGCATGTTCAATTGTCAATTGTGAATGTGTAGTTATTGTAAAAATTTAATTATTAGTTTCGAACGTAACTGTTGTAATAACTTCTTGTGTTGCCGAGACAGTACGGATAACCGTAATCCGTGACTACTGTTATACTGTCAAGTAAGTCATACATCATAACTTATGACTCATAAGTGTTAATGGGATTCGTTCTTATTCCCATTAAACAGGTGACAACTACTGTTATACTGTCAAGTAAGTCATACATCATAACTTATGACTCATAAGTGTTAATGGGATTCGTTCTTATTCCCATTTACAGGTGACAGGCAGCTGTCGTTACTAATAGCATCGGGGGGAAAGAATACCAGCAACTACCATGAAGTGTATAATAGGAGGTCAAAGTCTGGGGGGTAAGTGTAGTAGACGGAATTATCAGATTGTAAATACATGTTGCTCGACACGTACAAACAAATGATTTGTGATTTTGATTGGGGAAAATGTACCATCTAATGTCATTTTCAGTGTGGTGCCGAATCATTCATAACCTGGCCCAGGTTGGGGATGCCGAAATATTTTTTGACTTTGCTGAAACCATTATGACAATTTCGACTACTAACTCGTCAATGTCATCGTTTGCTACTTTCATACTTTTCCGACCATTTTTCCAATGGTAATTTATTTTATTTTTAATCATTATTATGCGTACTATATTACATCTTTGGGTTGATTAACGAGAGATTGTGTTGTTTATTTCTTTTGACGTAGTTACTCAATGACCAGTGAGGAACCAGAAAAAGTTGCTATCCCCGCAAAAATTATGTTGAAACCATTTCGAAGTCAAAAAATGGCGAAGAATCATGTTTGTTCAGAGATCCTATACAATACTGATGATGATCACATTACCATCATGTCAGAAGGGAAATCCCATGCTACCAGTACCTACAATTTAGGCGCATCAAATAATTTTTCGGATATTCAACTTGACTGTGATCCGTATACGTATCGAAATAGTTTGAAGGTTGAGGCCAAGATTTTGTCCGCTTGGCTTTCAAACTTTAGTCACGTGAAAGGTCTCTCCGATCTTACTATAAAAATTCAAGGGCAAAAGATTACACTTAGGAATACCGTTACTGATGTAACAAGGAAAGGTAATTTAAAAATATCGCTAACGCTCTGTACTTTACCTCCTCTACCCTGTTTAATATACCTTTAATATATTTGTATATTCTTTATTAGATGGAAACGTTGCAACTGAGTTCAGCCTTACGGCTCATGATTTCATAGATTTTGAGGTTCAAGATGATAACATTGAATTCGCCTTTGGTTTCCGGGAATTTAAACATTTCACAACCTTCGCAGAACAGCTTAAACTTCCCATTTACATCCATTTCCAGACCCCACAGGAGTAAGTGGATACCTGCAGTTTTCGATTAATGAGTCATCAATACATTCAGTTTTGTCTTTTTCAACACAGAATAACGACTATTCTTATTGTTTTTAGCCCTGTAATTATCACAGTTAAAATGGAAACTTTTGAGGCACGGCTGTGCATGGCTACCCGTTTGGAAGATCCCTTTGATACAATTATTTCAATCCCGGGCACTACTGGTTCATCTGGAACTAATGGTCGAATTAGCAACGTCTCAACTCCAACGACATCTGCATTGTCCGTTCAAAGTGCAAGTGGTGCCCCGCAAGAAGTAAATCGTTTGAGGACAAACAGGAGTAGTAATGCAGTAGTAGCGACACCATCTGACATAAACGTTACAGAGCCGCCACCGGCCAAACGGGTACGACGTACTGAAGCGGCGCCCCCTCCGGCAGAATTATCTCAATCCCTTTTATCAGTGGCGAACGACCCTTTTGACAACGACTTAGAGATGTTCGATAACGTGGAGGAGCCGGAGGATCCGAATAGGGATGTAATGCTGATTGGACCACTGGTTGAAAAAATGGAGCAAAGGAACAAATCATTGCCATACAAAGCGATACAGCGATTATTATCTCGTCCTCGGATATCCAATGAAGATTATCTAAAAACTGTTCCGGGACACGACGTGGTTCTTTGTCCTGACAGTGACGAGGAATCTTGATGTTTGTTGTTTTCAATTTTGTATGCTAAAACAGTTCCTACCTCAGTTTCCCCACTACAACAACCTGTTGTTAATGCATGGAAATGAAATACCCTGTGCCGAATACTCTTATTCCCAGTGTTAATTTTTGTCTGATTACGGAGATTTATTTTTTTGTAATTCCACTATACTAGTGTCGAAGCTTGTACTAAACATATATTTCTTAGCTATTTTAAAACCTACGAACCACGGCGTCAGGCGTAGCATAATTGTTAACCGTTTGGTGCTATAGTCTAACTTAAATGATTGTAAATGAGAGATTAAATGTAATTAAATGCTTGACTGATTTCTGGAATGTGTGTATGTTTTTTCGTAATGCAAATAAATTTTTAAAAAATGCGAAAAAATCGAAATGTCATACTCCATAATTTCAGTGTTCTCTGACAGTACTTTTTACGTATTTATCATATCAAATCCATCATTCAAAATCAACTGACAATCAAAATTACTTACAGTTATTTTATATTCTAAGTATTGACAATAATAACAATATAATAATATAATAATAATAAAACTAACTTGACCACGATTGCAACATAAACGTCTTAACAATTACATGTGAAAGTATCGCGAAATCTAGTTTTTAAAGTTTAATGTTGCGAACTGGTAGCTAGACCATCTATTTTTCTCACATCTCTTGTTTACCTCAATAATTAATAGCAGTTATCCGAGAGAAAAACTTAAATCCTTAATTTATTATTATTATTATTATTATCATTCTCATTATAGCTTTAAATTTTAGTACAGTATGTAAACTATGAATTAAGTTAATTATTTATTCTTTCTCTCTTGACAATTCACGACGATTACATTAGACGAGGACCACCTGACTTGTCAAAAACATATTTAAAGGATTACCTTGTATCCTCTTTACACTTAGGTACAGATTTATTTTTAGTAGTAATAGTAAACGTGTAGCTTATTATATATACGTATGTTATATGTCTATTTCTTTTCAAAGTTAACAAAAAAGGGCAGAACTCGACAAATAATAATTATCATCACTATCATAAAAGATTATTATCATGTTCTTATGGTTTTCCTTCTACTGTTCAAGATTCGTATCCCAATCGAAGAGTTATGAATGTTAAATATGGGTCAAGTAATTATTAATTGCAGAGTAAATTGTCTATTAAGTGTTTGCATACGTGATCAGACGAAAGAGCCTCAGTCGTCAATTTATTTACCATTTCTACAAGAAACAATTATTTCATAGTCTCTTATTATTATTATAATCATTACTCAATCGTTGAAAATTATTATTAGTAATTTTATTAAGAATTATTATTACTTTCTGTTCATTTTTAATGTACACGTAACTCTGTTTGGAATTGTTGCTTTTACTTTTAAGAAACGTATAATTAACATCGAACCAGGAAAAATATAATGCAAACATACTAATCCTTTAGGTGTTAAGCCATAATCGGATTCTCCTTCTCACATGAAACAAACGTACCGACATTTTCGTCTTGCTCGCATCCACCTGATCGAAAGTAAGCCATATGCTCATGGTCAAAGGGTAGATGTCAACTTTTGCGGTTAATTAAAACAAGAATAACAATAATAATCTTAGATGAAAAGATACACTTCCGTACTATACTTGCACGTACACATACATGTCTTTCGTACTGTATAGGCGTAACGTAGGCTGTTGAATAGTTCATATTGTAGCAGTGTTTCTGTATGATAACGTAAAGAAATGTTATATGTTAGTAATAATAATGATAATTATAATAATAGTAATAATAATAATACCGACATAGAGAACCGGCCCTAGTTAAAATTACTATAATCTAAGAGAAAACAAAAAAAAATCAAAAACCTTTATTTGTGTCGTCTTTGCTCACTATTTTGCTGCTGATAGCAAAACCAACGGATGATAAGTGTATGTGTAGTTTAAATCAAACGAAAAACAACGACAATTACTCAAATAACATGACACATGACACGCCTTTGTTAATAACCATGAAGAAAAAAGGAAAATAGGAGGATGGAGGAAATAATGAGGAAAGTTATACATCGACCCATGTTGCTGTGATGTACAAATACATTAACTCCTCATTTTATGGAGAGGAATTCTGGTGGTGATGTTTTTACAATGATGGTAAAAGGTAAATTGCTTTGAAATAATCAAAGAGATTCTAGCCTATAACTCCTATCACTTATTTCTTCTTATTCTTTGTATTGGCTCCTCGTGGGGGTGTTACAGGCCGACTCGAGTTTAGACTTCCATACGCAAAGTTCTTTTTCTTGTCCGCCGGCTACAGGGAGAAAAACAAAGGACAATACAATGTTATTATGTTATCCAATTGAAAACCATGAGACGCGTTAGTAAAGGACTGATATTCAGTTCAGTGATTCAAGAATACGAGAGGTCTGCAGGAAGCAGGAGTATGTTAAATTGTTACACGGTGACAAGGCCAATTCTCGTATTACGAAGTGGTGCCTACCTTAAGAATTTGGAACGAGCACATTAACGTTTCGTCGACACTCATCATTGCTCCAGCGTTGTCGAATTCCCCGCAGTAGTTCGGAGCCGAGAACAAGGTGACCAGTTGTCTCTTGGCAAAAAATTCGTAACCATCTTCCACAACCTAAAGCGCATAATTAAGGAAACAACATACAATATAGAAATGCAAATGTTTGCGTATACGTCTAAAGAAAGGATAAAAGATCAAACGCAAAACTTACTTGATGAGCGCGACATATCAAGTCAAAGTCGTGCTTGTGAAGAAATTTGGCGACGACTTCGGCTCCAAAAGTAAAACTTACACCTCGGTCGTTCTCTCCCCATCCCATGGTGTCCTTGTCTGGGTCAGACCTATTGCATACATCATGTCGAAAGCAGTTAACATCAAAGCTGAAATTTATTTCATCGTGTCCTTGTAAGAGATGACTGCATCAGACAACACTTACCACAGCAAATCGCATAGGAGTCCCTGATCGGGTACATCTGTTGGACGCATAATTCTTCTGATTTGTTCCATCGACTGTAAGTCTGGGCTAAGACCACCATGACAGCAAAATATTTTCTCATCGACAATGGCGGCTACAGGAAGACAGTTGAAACAATCCGTAAATGTCTTCCACAGTTTTATGTTGTAACGACGTTTACCTGCAAACCAAATGTCACATTAAAGCCAAATTTCGACGAAAACGAAAATTTAAATGTCTCGAGATTTATGTCCAAGGGTACGCGAAAAATTATATATCTCCCCACACTACAAACTCCCTTTCTCCCTCCCTCCCTGTTTTCCTTTCATTCCTCCAAGCAACTCCTTTAAAATCAATTCTACAACCACCCCACTTACCGCATATTTTCAACGGAGCTTCCAGCTCCAAGAGAATAGGCTGAGATAAAAAGATCTCACGACATTTTAGACACAAGTTCCGGATTTCAGTCTCCGTCAACTGGACGTTTTTCCCGGGTCTCGAACCTCTCACTACGGAAAAAAAATGAAACAGATCCATACATGACATTCACATTCCAATAGCATGTCTCACGCTTGTCCATTTTAATTATACATACAAAACAAACATGTTCTGGCATCTTATCTCCTTATTACCCCTACCCCATTTACTTTATCCGAAGCTTATGACACAGCTCTCTGTGATGACAGCCGTAACCATTAATAGGAGAAATAAATGCTCTACAACCACCTCACGATCCAATGATCATTCATCACTTTGTAACATTTAATGTAACAACTCCGTATACCATTCATCCAACCAGGAATAATCCCATTACAGTCATAACACTTTATCTACACATCTCCTTTTTGTCAGATTAGTTGAAGATGCAGAAGGAAAAAAGTCGTTATTGCTCAAATTCTTCATCTCTGCAGCGCACCGCTGCTGCTACGCTGATCCTGCATCCTTCAAGTTGGTGGAAAATATGCTAGAGCTTATAAACTGCTGCTGCTGCTGCTTCTACCTCTACTACACATTGCCCCATTTACCCCTACCCATAAAATAGTGTTTTCCAATAGTCTGTCTCTTGATCCTGGATCTGGAAATATGATGATGATAACATTTCATCTCTATCTTCCCTCTACTACTGCTGCACCGCTACTGGCACTGTCTCATTCAGTTAAGGACATGTTATGTGCCTGTTGCACGGAGTATTTCGATAATTTCTGTACATAACACGATGTATGTATGTTTTTCTATGTGTGATCACTTGCTTATTCTCACGATCCCGATATTCTTGGTCCACGGGCCACGACCTTGACTTTGTCTAGTTACAACTAAGTACAGAGAACTTACATGAAAAGAAAAGACACTAAATCTTCTCTGTGAACCGATGAAGCACTAATTGTGAAAAAGCTGCAAAAACGTGTGCGTCCACTTCCCTATTCAATGGCGTTACTTATGCGACAGCGCTGTTTATTTTTGTTGGCGAGCTTTTACTTAAAACGGGACTACACGTAAGGAAATTGTGTAGACAGCTATATAATTCCTCCTAAGTAAACTTCCACCGATTTTCCCTAATCCACTAGACTGCTCTTCTTCCTTTCAATCTGGAGGGAGGAAACAGCAACTCCCGGAAATATTAAGGCACACGCTTTACGGCTTAGTTTCTGCATTTCAGGAAGCCGTGTCTGTCAATATTTTTACTGTATCGCAATGGGGATGATGATGTCATTCCGCGAAAAATCTCTATCTACATCGGTTTGTATTCAATCATTTGGCTGAAAGTCAAGAGTCAATAGGCTTCCAGCCCTTGACCCATCACCAGACCAGAGATGAATCGTTTGGCAGACAGTAGACATCACAAAAGAAAAAAAAATGTGTTTTGCAGCAAAAATAATAACTGCTGGAAACCATTACAAATTCGCAAAAAGAAAAATTAATAATAATACGGAACTGCCGAGATGGAGAAACATGCCGAGTAAATCGTATCATTGAACCGAGTTAAATAAATAATATCATAAACACCAGCTGTAAGTTTTTACAGGGATGGTTTATCTTACTGACACACTAATTTTCACGATAGTATGATATTCGATACCTCACATATAATTTCCCCAAACATTAAGACTGTGATTGTTTGTAATTGGTTTGACATTTTTGACACAGGGTTTTTCTTCAAAAGTACATGACAAGGCAAAAATCGGGAAGGAAGGAACCTTTTCTTATCTAAACGGTTCACATTCCAAAGTGGAATGATCCGCAGATAATAAGCATTGCTGAGTCATGGCGTTATGGCAATCCATTCAAAAAAAATTATATTTGAGATGAAATTCGACAAAACTACTACGACTCGTCGTTGTCTACGAGCTGCTACTCTTCTACCATTTATTTGTCTCGTTTGCAAGTTGCAACCGTTGAAAATGGCCTTTGCGTCATATGTTTTTATCTATTGGCAATATTTTTATTGCTAACATTTTTAATGTTTTTATTGTGCGATAATTTTGACATTGGTTCTGCTTTCCTACTCCCAACAGTGCAAAAACGTGAGGATGATGATGCAATGGCATATATACACAATTTAGCAAGGCATATAGTCAGTCACCTTGATCGTAAAAATTTATTGCCACATGGTAGTTAAATCCGTCATCAGCAAAACACAACGATTAACGAAAGCATCCTACCAGCAGCCTACCGGTCTTACATATGTTTATGCTCGTCCAGAAAGGAAAACCTTCACATTTCCAACGGATAACGATAGAAGGAGGCGCAGGATTAACCGGGAGCAACTGACTCTGCGTTCTATCAAGTAAGTAGCAACTGACAATAGGTTGGGGCTGGAGGCAGGGATTCGCGGTTTAAATAGTCATTTATCCAGGCTCATTAGAGGTACTGACTTGTTGAAGCATCATGATCGTTCGAGCGTTTAATTCCTGGGGAGGTGAAGATTCTGGGTGACCAAAATATGAGCGGAGACTAAAATTATGTTGAAATATGCTACTGTTTATTGACGATTCTACAGATTTAAAATGAAATCTCAAGTTCAAGTAGAATCTAACGTTATTATCAGATGAGACAAAGTCTGGACTGGACATTTGCTCTTCATTTAAAAAAAGAAACGGGTATCTCTATATCTATCGGATAAAGGGGTTTCTTTTGTAACTGACATTAAAGAAAATTGAAATTAATTGCTACAAACGATGATTGCAGACGTTGATACAACAAAAACATTCGGCGGCTATTATTTCCATATGCATTCTTGTGGACACTTGCTTCAGCGTATCTTTCGAAGTCAACGGACAAGCAATCTGGTTACCGAATTTGATTAAACAGCCATTGACTGATTATCATCTATACTGTTTGACAAAAGCCGTTTCCATGACGATTTATAGTACATGCTAACGAACATGAAACGATAAAACAAAATTAATATTTCCAAACACGGTGGCTTTTAATACAATACCTCGACGGTAAACTTAATAGGCCCAAACTATTGTGCGGGGAAAATACGAACGAAAACGGTGATGAGTCATGTACTGAGAAGCCGTTGTTCTGTACAAGGTCATATCTTTTGTTGATTCTTCTTCGTAGTATAAAACGAATAAAAACAAAATTAATTCGTTCGTTATTGCTAAATGCTCAAATCGCATTGCCAAATGATTGTTTTCTCGAAAGTTTTAAGTACTTTGGGTATATTAACCCCGCATGCCTTTTTATGTTGTGCCAGAGCCATTTTTTATGTGCAACCTGCGACGACCGTGTACAACGAGCATTGTTGTTGGGTTTGGATGAAGATTATTACAACACTCAGCATTAATTTATAATTACGTCAACGACATGCAGCATAACCTACCTCCCTGCCATCTTCAATCGTTATCCAGCCGTTTTATGACAAATTGTAATAGTGGAGACATGCGTTCCAACAGAAGCGAATGTTGAATTATGAATGTGACGTAAAATATTTAATGGAATATAAGCTACATGACACATGTCTACCATTTTCCTCCCATATTTTCCACAGAACAAAAAGATAACGAATAAACAGGAAACGGTCCACTGAGAAAGGATCTTGAAACACAAACTAATGGACAACTAACAAGAAGGAGGGTTGGGGAAAGAAGTGCAGTAAATAAGGAAATATTCCGTTTCATTTTATTCCAGTGAAATCCAGATGTTCCATGAAATGAATCTGCCAGTGGTTGTACTTTGTACTCCATTCCATTCTGTTTACATATTTTTCCGTCATTAAATGACGCTTTGGAGTTAATCTCTTTAATGTTCTAAAAACAAATTCTGACCTACTCATTTGTTATTTTAGTTTCGACTACAGACTCATACCCCTCAACTTCAAAACAAGTGTAAAATCAAATTATGTTCCAATAACCCTCCCATAATTGGATGAATGTCGCTCCGTCTGCTCCGTCATAATAAAGTGTATTACGTGAGGAAATGTAATTACGCACATAAATGTCAAAACCAAGTCTACCCGTATGTATAGCGTTTACATGTGCTTTTTAGACAACAACAAAAATACCTTCAGCCGTTTCAACGACTCCTTACCTTCCAAAAGACGAGCAATAATGTTGTCGATATTCAGTTTATCGGCATCTCCCATTGTAAGACTAATTTGGCTCCTTGATTACAAAACTGATGAATTTCGTTGTATTCGCCGTTACTGCCACTCAGAGATGAACGTATGATTTCACCGTTAAGTTTTTTCCCCTCACTATCCTTCCACGAGCACTTCCACTTACTGGAAAACAACTCTTTCACAGCAGAGCACAGAGAATGCTTCAAAAACCTGCCGCAAAGTTATACACCGTTCCATGTACCTGTGCATACACGCACCACGGGAATCTCTGTTTACTCTTGTTTGCCTGACTCCACTACAACGATCTGCCGCTACCGTTGTTGACCGTCGTTGTAACGTCTCCTTTATCTGATTCCGGCTTTTCTATAAAATACTTGTAGGTACTCAATTTTTTTACTTTAAAAAATTAATGGCCACTCCGTCTGTTCCTTCCTTCTTGACTTTCCTCTTGAACTGGTCAATTCCGTCTTGTACACCAGAAATACAACAACCGCCGTGTAAACAACTATTGATACGTCCTTTATCTTCGTCTCCCCCTCACTTTTCCACTGTCCTCCTCCTCTAATTAATTAAATTTACGCTCTGACTCACAAGATTAACCCCACAATCAACTAATTATCTCTCTTCTTCCTTTTCTCTCTCCCCAGCTCGTCGTAACTGGTAGCAGTGATTGGGAGTGGCAATAAAACAAACACAAAATCGCCCCAAACCAAGAAATAAATACACAACAAAAAATGAAGAAACACAAAAATTGAATACCAATTGATTCCTCTACTACAAAACTAAAACCAAAGGGGAGGATTTATGGTACTTTTTTCCCGTACTTCGTTGCCCCGCGATCGTCGTCTGTCTTTGGACGAAAAAAAAAATATAATAGCGACCCTGCTAACAATTTTTCCTCAGCTCTTTCCACATCCACACACACACACAGTATTACTCCTAGAAGTACGCTTATTTCCGTAAATAATTATTACTGACACATAATTATTAAAATAGCTGTATATTATATGGTCGTCGCCGTCGTCGTCCTCCTCCGTCTCTTGATGTTACCAGCAGCAGTAATGGATTTAGTGTGATACTATGTAGTATGGTGATACTGGCGACGACGAAGAGTACTACTCTAAGGGAGCAGTAGTAGTGACGATGATAATAGTGGTGCTGCTTGTGGCTCTCTGAGAGAGAGAGAGAGAGAGGGGGGAAGGTAGAAAATTAATGTGTATTATTTTTTCTTCAACAACCAAAAAAGAGAAGCACACAGAGAGGCAGCAGCCGAGGAATAAATTCTCTCTCTCTTTTTCTCACTGTCTCAATTCTCAATCCAACAAACACAATGAGAATGCTCCTTGTTTTTAGCAAGCAGCAGCAGTGGTAGTCGTAGCGGTGCTGATGATGCCGTGTGGTGCGTACATAACAGAAGGAAAGAGTCTACTGGTTTGGTTTCGTGGGTAAGCACTACATAAAAGCAGACAGGCACACACACACGCAAACCGAAAACGTTCAACGTACACACACACACATAGTTTCTTTTTGGTAGTCATTCACTCACACAGCATATCAGCAGAGCGCTAGTGTGTACACCAGCAATACCACCACCACCACCACCGCTATCTCACCAGCTAACATTGTTTAAGTCACCATCATATATACCCGTATCGTTGGTCATTCATCATTGTATGATGGGGATCATCGTCATCGTCGTCTGTGTGTCGTGATACATGGCTTAGTATGTATAAAATGTAATTTAATGGGGATGTGAGATGATGAGAAGGGAAAGAGAGAGAGAGAGAGAGAGAGAGAGAGAGAGGCTTGAGTTGAACTTGTTATGATTACCATTACCGTACTTACGTTAGTTATATGTGTTGGTCGTACGCTGTTCCTGCTGCTGTTCGGCTTGCGGGCTGTTACTTTACCTAGCCCTCCCTCTGTCAAGCAGCCCGAGAACACACAGGACAGCTAACAGTTTCAAAAAAATGGTTTCTTCGAGTATTTTTGTACGGATACAATGTGTGTGTGTGTGTGTCTGTGTGTGTAGGCTGTGTTTGGAGGTAAGGATATGACAACGACACCAAGCCGTTGTTGTGGATGAGTGCAGTGGGGATACGAACGTATCTTTTTGTGTTAAGTGGTTGAGTCAGTGTCTGGCTATGGCTGCTTGCTTGTGTGTGTGTGTGATGGGAACGGTGGTGGTATGGTGGTGGTGGCGGTGGTGATGATGATGATGATGACGATGATGATGATGATACTGTACGTATATTGTATACATATGTACATATACTACATGTATTATTTATACATACATATATTATATACTGGGAAGGCCCGGATGGTGCAAATTGAAGAAATTGTAAGTAAATTTGAATATAATGTTGGATTTCGGGATGAGGTTCTAGAGTTACAATTTAAATTTTATGCATGATGATAAGGTGTAGAGCTTGGGGTATTGGGGTAAGTTGCATATGTAGTTCATCTAATCAGGATCGGTTATAATAAGTGAAGTTAAGACAAATTATGCAATTACTGTTTGAAGATAAAGCGGGAGACGGGCAGGTAAAGTATTAGGTTTTTCTTAAAAGACCGTGGGTTGCTATGGGTCCGTGCTCAGACGACCGGGTCACTTTACCTCGAAAGTTCCACCTGGATAGAGTAAGTAAGGGTAACGAGGAGGCATGTTATGTCATGTCACTTCTCACGGGACAATATGTAAGCCATAACGCAGGCCAATGGTTTATTATCTTCCCGAGCCGCCGAATCAGGCTCAGGGAACATGAGGGGTTTTCTGATATACGCAATGTTATTTGTCGGGGGAACATGGGGAACCCCCTATCCTCGTAATGTTAAAAATCGGGGAACACGTGGAGAATAATAAACCAGTGACGCAGAGTATATCTGCACAAAGAATATCTGCAAAAAGTCCGCACCGAGCAGAGTTTGAGTTATCAACGAGGCTTAACTCCCGTACCCATAAAATAACGTTACTCACTAAAAAAACCGTCATACTTTACATAGTACAAGTGCATGCACCTATCCACTGAACAACGTTATAGCAGTGTAATAGAGGGAATTCCAACCAAAGTTGAGAGCGAAGGAAACATCGTAACAGCAGCCAATATCATAGATTTTAGACAGGGGTTTTTGTATGTATTATTTTTAGGATAAAACATCACTTCATTTCTGGCCATTTACCAACAATAAATATTACTGCACTCTAACATATAAAATACACACACATACTGCACTGGCAGTAAGACAATCTGAAGTTATATCTTCCTTTGGTATAATCATAAACCAAAATCAACCAACCTGGTAAAACATTGGATATATTTTGGTGGGAGAAGTGTGGCGAAGATACATACATTTTAGGTTGCTTGTGTGGAGATATGTAGGCTACTGATGTAAAAAGACGTAACAAGATTTGATACAGATAGGTAGGTACACGTACAGCTCCAACGCTGTATGAAAACAGACTGACGGCAAATAAGGCAAACTGTATCTCTTATGATGGGCTTTATAGATACTTGGTATGCCTATGCATGCATAATGCATACACGGAATCCTCAAAGCTTTGCTTCTCTAATTTATAAATGCAAAAAGGGCAAGCACTCCTCGTCCTAGTCCTCATGTATTTTCACCGGCTGCGGCTGTCGGCTGTCCCATGACAAAATTGTCACAGGAGTGTCAAAATGACGCGTATTTTAATTACCGGCAATTGGCATGCCCCGCCAAAATGCGTTTTAATCAGATCAAAGTCAAATTTCATTGCGGGATACAACGTAATCAAATTTTAGCATTTATTGTCAACAAAGTCTCGCAGTAAATGTAATAATGGTTCGCTTCGGTTCACGAATCATTTTTTCATTTTCGATGCAGCTCGATGATGATGATGATGATGATGTTTACGCTAATGGGGAAATTTAATTATGGTAGCTGTACTTGAGCAAATTATACCACAATGCGTACTGGTGTGATCTAGTATAGGTGGAATATTTCCACGAATTCTAATGATGTTATAGCTCAAATATTTTCCACATTACTACTTCATACGTATACAACCAAACGCATAATATTCACAACCATTCCAGGTTTTAATACAATTACCACACTGTTTGCCATACACTAATGAATTTATGCACGGTGTCTACACCACTAATTAGCAATAAATTCCTGACCAGTGATGAAGCCCAATGTGACCTTCACTTTTACAGTTTTGTGAATCAAAGAATATGGAATGCCACTCATCGTTTTCATTCTTTTCTTCTTGTCTTTTTAACGAGTTCGCAGAAGTACATCTCACTAACTGAATAGGTTTTACTGTCATGTCATTGTCTTGCGTGTCAAAGTGACATCTTTTTAAAATTTACAGAAGTGTTGGATTTTTGCAAGATTGCAAGACTTGTTAAATTGAGTTGAATTATATTTGGTGGAAATAAAACGGATTGACATTTATGCTAGACAACCCTGGCATTTGGATGTATACTACTGTATTGTATACACACTAAATTATGTTAATAGATTTGTTATACTAAAAGTATACATTCTCAGGCACTCTCGTTTCGTTCGCTGTTTAACAGCTACATTGTACATGTTCAAGTGTACGTTTATCCACGAAAGCTACATACACAAGTAAATGTTGGGAAAACCATGGGGTAGAGAAGGAGAAATCTTAAGACTTAAAAATACCTTTACAAAATTTTAATTACTCAATAATATTCGCTAGGGTTTTAGTCTGTCCTCATCATAATCAAAAGTCTTAATTTCGCCCGAAATTAAATTATGAGTTATATGGAGAAATTAATTTTATGACTTATTGTCAGACGACCGCTGACAACATTAAAATATTTCACATTGTGACAATTTTACTTTCAAAAGCGTCACTGTAAAGGAGAAAGAATGTTACGCGAATACAATGGGCCTAGGTATCAATCAGCAATCAACAAATAATCAATTAGCTGAAATTAAACAACTGAAATAGCTACAATATTATTTAAATGTAAACTGCATGAAAGGAAAATGTAGATGTCGTTATATAATGAAAAAGCCGAATTTTTAATACTTAAAAAATATTTACGCAACTGCACTAATATCAGTAACCGTACTTCAGTTTTACGACAGTAAAATCATACGTACAACTTATTATCTGACCTCCAAAAATGTCACTCTTTTCATAAAAAGTCCTACGCTTTTCTACCAATTCCCTTCCTCCGAACAATACCTAAAGTGAAAACAACGTGTCATCCTGGCATGTCTTAGAATTGTGTGTGCAGTGCATCAAGGCTTTTCCTTTTATTTTCCCCCACATAGCAAATATTCTACCCGAGCTCATTGAAATCACGCCACCTTTCCACCAAGAACATAACACCACCGTATACCGTGATTACAGCCAGGTAGCAGGAAGGAAAGGGTTTTTTTTTCTAAAACAAATCCCCAATCACGCATCTTATCGGCTATCTGCCTGCCTGGCCAAGTGCTATAGTTATAATAGCTGAACTCTCGGTGGAATACTACAACCGTAGCGGCGTCTGACCTGGTGCCGCCACTTCACAGGAGAACAGAAAATAGCCAAGAAAACGTACATACACGGCTAGGTACATATTTTATACTCTTTGCATATCATACCACCGCACCGTCAACCGTATAGGTCCTTCGTCAGAAGAATCACTTTTTACTCTCTGCATACCTCCATTACAACTACCAATGTAGTACACTTAATAGAACATTACTCCATACCCACCCGTATTAGACAGCCAGTTAAGGAATGCATATCAGCATATTAAATGAATTGCATATTATCATCACATGGCATATTCACTTAAAATAGTATGTATTTACGTGTGGCGTGTACAAGTGCATAATACATACATACATACAAGATGTTCATCATACCCCAAAGCAGTATACGTACCGTGTATCGGCCTATATATCGCATTATCGTTACAACCGTCCGTTCACAGACAAGAAAAGGAGAAAAAAAACGAGCAAAGCAAAAAGTGAGAAACGGTTGCCTACAGAAAACCAGAAATCTCCTTTTTGCTTTGATTCAACGCGAGTGCCTTTTTTACTTACCGAAAAATAGGTACATGCCTCTTTACATTGTAGCAATTTTACTATAAAAACATTACCAACCAACAACGCTGCTGGCAGCAGCAAGCAGCAGCAGTAGTAGTAGTAGCAGATTACCTATATAGTATTATTGTGTAGGATTAAACTGTAGTATTTGTGTATATGCGCACTTGCGTATTTTTCCGCTTATCTCTTAACACGTCTTGTCTCGCAAAATAGTAGTTGAATGGAGGAGAGCGAAAAGTGGTATCATCGCATTCACACTACTACTTACTACACCAATAGGGGCATCAAGAAGCAGCAGGAGTAGTAGTAGTAGTAGTAATAGTAGTCGTAGTAGCAACCGTGCAAAAAAGGCATCAACCCAAGCAATGGGAATAAGAAACGTGAAAAGAAAGCTAAAACGGTACTCGGTACCCAACAATAATGTCACCAGTCAAAATACAAAGTTGCTGGGAATGTGCATAACAAGTAGATAATATGTTGAAATAGTAATAATGAGTAATATTGGTTTGCATAGAGGAACTCTGGGGATAAGATGGGAATTATAGGCACTGCTACTTCTGCTACTACTACTACCACTACTATTATGTGTAGGTAGATAGATAGATACAAGACAATGTGTGTATGACACGACACTGTGAGCAAAAGTCAATTTTGCCTTGGGTCTGTCTGTCTCCCTGTGTGTGTGTGATATTGTGTTTTCCACGGCTTTGGTTAAGCTTATGTTTCTATTATGCTCTATATTCTATTGTGCTTTGCACATACAAGCCAAGAACCGTTTTACGACGACTTTGTGCTCCTACTATGCATGCATACGTTGCCGGTTGGTTTACAGCTAAGCGAAGAATTCTTCTCACTTTTTCTGGGAGAGAAGTGTAAAAAGTGTAGCATTTTTAAGCAACAAAGACAATTTGGATTATAAAATGTGTATTTCAAATGCGCTGTGGTGATGGTGGTGGTGGTGGTGGTATGTATTTTGACGAGAAGGTTACCGGTTTGCGTAAATGCGAACGACAGCAGTGACGACCAGCAAGGAACATTTAAATGCATCAATGCTAATGATATTTATGCTATTCCATAAATTTGATGGTCAAATAAAAAAAAGTACGTAATTTTGCAAACTTTATAATTGTAGAGCACAAATCTAAAATCGTTTTGTGTAAACGCTATCTTCCTTTGAAAAAATCATCCTTCGAATATTTTTATGCAGTAAAATAAATATGTAAATCTAGTCTAGTGGTCAAGTCGACATTCCATTCAGTTTAGTTTACGATAACACGTCCTGGAAACTGGAGGTTACACAGTATTTTAATCCCTTTCTCACCTACCGACATCAACGACTGTCCACAGATCGATATTATTCTAATTCTATATGTATTATTTGTATTTAAACTATTATTAGTTTCATAAAGGTTATGTTTCTTATCAAAGGCGTCTCAACGCGTCGTAAAGTGCGTCATATGGAAACCAACACGTGCTATATGCATAATCTAGTGCTTGTTGAAAACCTTCTGAATTGAATACCCTTTTTTGTAATTTCATTTGTAAATGTTACACGCCATGTATGGGATGGTAATCTAAATTTATCTTTCAGTTTTCAAGTTGATTCTTTCAGTCACTCTCAAATCTTTCTAGATACAAACAATTGTGTTTGATGATGGATCAAATTGTTAAGAATGCGCACAGGCATCTCCAACTTTTGTGATAAAATCCAAATTAAAGACAAAATATTTAATGTGTTAATCAACTTGCAAGATAAATAGAAGTAAATTCTTGTTGATGGTGTAACATTATCTCAAAGACAAGCTCTGAACATCATGATTTACTATCCATTCTTAACTGCATAGCACCAGTTTCCAAAACACTTCGCATTTCTTTTTCCTTTCCTTTCTTCTGACTACCTCTGCACTGACAAAAGCAAACGCGGTCAATGCAAATGTTCCAGGAGAAAAGGTTACTGCTACGAAGTTTTCCCAATTGCCTCATCATAATACAAAAGCAAGACATCCATAACATCATCCGAAACTTGGATATCTGAAATTGAAGTTTGAGCATTGCGCGCCTGTGTCGGTTTACTAATGGAATACGATATATCCCTTGTAAAACTCCGATAAATTAAGAAGATGAGCACATGTGTACAAAGTTGAAGTTATAACTTGTAACGTCACGTACTAATTGTTCATTGAGGAGAGCAAGAGATTATTGTTTTATTGTGATGATGATAACTGATAACTCTAACTAAGGTACATTGGTTCATATGGTATTGTGTTGCTGTGTCCCCTCAACACCAGTTCAAGATCACGCACCAACCTAAAATGACACATTCATGGGGTTGTGCTATGCTGTGTGCTTATAGTAGTGTCTGTGTAGGTATATCAAGTCACTTTGTTTCAATAAAATTAAGCGTCTGCAGTTGATAATGAGGGGGTTGGGGAATGTCTGCTACTTACCCTGCCTCTGTGCTTAACCAATTCCTTATCTCGTCGTCAGTAAACTAATTTATGAGACGCGCTCATATTTTCTTTGACAGACCATATTGTACACACAGTAGTCCACAGTACACTGAAATAACAAAATGTCATGAAAGGAAATGATTGTGATGATGATAAGTACCATTAAATCTAATTAGTATTGACATGGAGAGGAATAAAAGGAAGTTTCTGTTGACACAAAGTATTTACACCTAATTAAAATCAGTAAATCACAAAACCACCACCTCCCCCCCATGAAAATCCCAAATCGCAAGTTTGACTTCCCTGTTGCTGCTAGTTCCTTTTATCAACCTGACTTCTAGGTCACGCCACGTGACACCTTCTCTCCAAACCAAAGTGTAATTCGCATATATAGCATGTGTCCAGCAGTTTGTATATATACGCACTACTTTCATACATCTACCTCTGCGCCCGTATTCTTGGTGCTCCTCTTTTCCTTAAATCAAAACCGTTCGCGTTCACCACGGTTCAGTTTCGAGTTGAAGTGGTTGATTGAGTCACTGTAAATCGTTTTCGATGTTATCAGTCAGTCAGGTGTACACACCTCTATCATCTTGTATTTTTGCACTCAACGCCAGTAAGAGCGATCCATGCTCCCAGTGAAGTACGACAGAGTATCGCTGTGCAAATTGCAACATGCTAATAATACCTACTCCTCTGCTGGTGACAGACGGCATAATGAAAAAGAAGGAAATGTGTAACGTTTTCATTTTTTCGCTGGCAAAAGAGTGGAAATGTGCCTTTTTTCATTGCTCCTCATTAGCATGCATTTTTTTACAACAATAAGTTGCTATCATCGTCGTGCCTGTCGGTACATACACAACAACGTAGTCGTGAATGATGATGCTGTTGAGGAGGATGATGATGATGATGATGATGATGATGATGATG